>PVJH01003903.1:0-134217 GCA_004026705.1 Nesogale talazaci | reverse complement strand
CCCCCCCCCCCCCCCCCCCCCGTTTCGATTGATAGACTGATCTATTGCCAACAACAATGTCGGGGGGGATTGTCCCTACTTATCTTACCAGTTGTGTACGCTGCAAACTTGTCTTTCACACAATTCAAATAGATTCTAATTTCTAAATGTTTTCTGGGACGTTATTTTTGTCTTTATGAGCAAAAACGCTAGTGATATTTATTCAATAGGACTGTTTCTGGCAATTTTGTTGAAGTGACCGTAGATCTGTAATATCTGTATTTTTTCTAATAAGTCTTGCATTTTAAGACAGGTAAAATACTTCTGTTCCAAGCTGTTCAACTTCTGTGATTGGCATCTGAAAAGAGCATATGTAAAAATACTAGTAACCTCAAGACTAGATGTGGACTTTGTGTTTGCATTTGTTTTTTTATTTAGCAGAGATATCTTAAGTCTTGCTCTAAGCCTATTAACATTAAATCATATTCAGACTCGTTTGGACCCGATTTGACAGAGTAGAACAGTTCCACAAGGTTTCCATGTCTGTAAATCTTTATGGAATATGATGGCATTTTTCTCCAACATAGTGGCCAGTAACTTTGAACCACTGATCTTTCCATTATGGACCAAGTGGTTATTTGCCACCAGGGATGTTTTCATGTAAAACTTACAACATTCAAGTATATTTTCTTGGCAATAGTAAGTCCATTATTGTGCCTATGAACAGCTTTTTGCCTGAAAACTCTGTACTGTGTTGATTTTCATAATGCAAATTCTTTTCGTACATTGTGAATTAAATATGTGTCACAACGGGTGGAAATTTGCATTATTTTAATCAAGTTTAAAATGAGTTAGATTTCCTTGGAGTGTTCCACACTGAACATACATTTTATGGGACTGAGGGTTTTTAGCCGGTCAAAGCCTGCTTTGACCTTAGCTTGAACACTTCAAGGTTACCAACACTTATTATAGCATCCTACATTCCCAGAAAATAAATCTGTGAATCTTCTTTTCCAAGATGGTAGGAATGGATATTCAATGACTGGTTAAGGAACTGGAATATTAAAGAAGATCCCTGTAAGGAGGAAATGGTGAAATATACTCTCTGTGAGCTAGGCTAAATCCATCTCACTGCCTTCTCCCATGCTTCAAGAAGGCACATTAAGGTCAATAAAAGTTCCTATGAGCATATGATAAAAATTTGGTTCTTTTGTATTTTCATTAGCCTGAAATATCCAGGAAGCTCTGGATAAAAATAAATGTTTATACAGAAAGGAAACATACCCATTTAGAGAGGTCTTAGGTTATTAACTATACAATCCTCATTGTGATTTATTTTGTTATATTTGCCTTATTAATCTCAAGGTGGAGAACAAAGTCAGATCCAAAGTTAATTAAAATGTTTAGTCATTTGTCTTTTATTTATTCAATCTTCTGAAGGTAGTGTCTGCCTCTATAGAATTTCTAAGACAAAACCTAGAGATTTCAGGAAAAGAAATAATGTTAACAATTTAAGAACAGGTTTAATTTATTCCAAGAAAATGCGAAATTCCAGAAAAGGGCAAAACCAGGTCTTATGGCAATGCATTAACAAAGAGTTTGTATCCAAAACAGACAGGTGTCCATGAACAGTTTGATTTTCAAGCAAGTAAAACAAACTCTGGTTGTGTAAGCAAAGGAATTACTAGGATATTGTAGGATGTGAAGTGTCTGAAGGAATAGGTTTGGAAAGGGTATGATTTATGTTATCCTAAAAGTTAGGATGGAATATCCTGGCCAGGGCATGGAACACTATATGATAGTAGCCATATCTCCTAGACATCACCTTGGCATCTAGGCATCACCTTTGGACATACATGCAATTTTGATCCTCATTCCAAGTTTAAAAGTCTTGGTCAGGAAAATGCAACTATTCACTATTAATACATGTATTTAGATTCTATCCATTAAGAGGCTGATAGAGTGAGACATTTCCATATTCCATCCCTCCATTGAAATGTACAGTAATGTTCCTTGTCCTATATCTTCTCCGAAACTAGGCATCTGGAAGGATTCTTTCCAAAAGAAAAAGGGAGTTTTGTAGTACAGAAAGAACAGACAGTGAGAAAGATCTAACACAATCTGTTAAGTAAGTCTGCGTTTTCAAGATGAAATTGGATTGACAAGTGAAAGTAATAATGTTTAGTTGTTGCTGTTAGTTTTCTTGGAATCTATTATACTTCGTGATGATCCCCTGTGTGTGAAGTACAAGGGTTTTGAAGGCTATGAACTATTGGAAGCAGATTTTCAGACCTTCTTCCACGATGCCCATGAATATTAGCTACTAGTTGAAAAATCCACCCCAGGGGACTCCTAATACTGAATATAATATTGCTGTATTATGAAATAACTGAGTGGATAGGTGCATAAAGTCCCTTAGTCTAATTTAGATTTCTATGAGAAATGAAGCTTTTGAGTCACTCCAGATTAATTGCTAGTAGGAGATCAGACGGAGGGCAATTGTGTCCTCTCTTACACTAAGTTTCGTGTTATGTTTCAACTGATTGACTACATTTTCACCCTCACTCATTGAGGGGTGGTTCTTAGTTATAAAAATAAGCTTGGTTTATTGCTACGAGAGGTCAACAATTGATAGATGTTATCCAAATTTATCTTAGAAGAAGTATTTGATTCTGAGGCCACTTTAGAGGTTTGTTTTCTTTCCAGAAGTTTCAACTATTGCTACACATTGCATTTAGTGCATTTGTGGTTCCATGATTGAGAACACAATAAACTGCTATAGGAATTTTATAGTCATTAGATAAATAAATATATACAGACATAACTGGTAAAAAGAATCTAACAATTGGTTTGACAGTCTGTGTAATTTAACTTTCAATATAGTACTCCTTTCACTTTTAGATCTCCCCATTTCTGTCTAGCATGAACACACAAGCATTTCAAATGTCAAAAAATGCTGGAGTTAGTTGCCATATGAGGATTATATTAACATGAGGAAATTAAGCTACAAAAATTTTAATTACAAATTAACATTACAAATAGTGCACAGATGAACATAAAACTGAAATGATGTTGGATATTAACTCATTTGATTATAATAATAAATCCAGGATCAACTCAGATACTTGTGATTCCCATAACCCATTCCCTTACCCCTCTCCCCAAGAGCCAAGTAGACACCTGATATCCACACACAGTTACTCCAATATACTAGAGGTAACCTCATGCCTTGAAACACTTTGCTATTTGTTATGGTCATGAGTGCTGGGAGCAGGCCACATGCACTTCCTTCTATGCGCTCAAACTTCCACAATTGGTCAATTCCTTAAAGGGGACAAATGAGAGCTAAAAATATAATTTTCATTTTCTCATGAAGCAAATGCCTTGCATTTTCAGTAACTATAATCATTAGCTGGCTATGGAGTCAAGTAAACAATAACCTCGGCTAACTGTTCCATGAGATAGACAGGACTCTGTCTCGTAGTTGTACCAAACTCCTTGAATTCTCCAGTTGTTTCCAGATGAGTCCTTATTTTTCCTCTTTGGATTCAGTTCTTAAATTTGACAGTGGAACACACTGGTTGTTGCAATCACCAATGAAGAAAGAAACTGTCTGAAAAGTTAAGAATCCTTATTTTGCCACGTTAGGCCATGGATCTCAACTTCACATGGCTGAGGAATAAAGCACTCATTTGATCCCATGCATTCATTAGGGCTGCCATGCTACAATGTTATTGAAATCATTCTCTTTCATCCTTTCCCTCCCACTTGAAATTTTACACTTGGAATTATCTTTCCCCCACCATTGCTCCCTCTTTTGCAACCTTTTCCTATTTCCCTGTCCATCAGTCTTTCTGTTGACAGAAAGGAATTTCACACTTCTTCTATCTCCTCTTCATCCATAGTCACGTTGGGGGCAATGGAGGGTCAGACAAGACCCGACTTGATATTCTTTAATGCTACCTGGAGGGATTCTTCTGACCTTTTAATAGGTTCTGTTTTCCCAGAACTTCAGAGAACAGCAATAAAAATATGAGGAGTTCTTGCTTTTTTCCTCTTGCTGCCATTGGGGATAAAGATCAAAGTCTTCATCTATGATTATCCATCAGACAAATGCAATAAAATGGCCAATTTGCAGTCAAGGCTGAGTGCTGTCTTTCAAAACACATTCATCTTCTAATCTTTTTGAAATTCTTCCTTTCCTGAGGCCCACAGGGCCTGTGAGGGAGCATCCCTGACACCAGCAGTTCCGAATCTATAGCTTGTTATTAAATAATAAGTTCTCTCAAGGTAGGGACCTGGCCATGCCCAGGGCAGACATACCCATACTCATTGCTACTGAGTTGATTCTGACTCACAGTGACTCCAGTGGACAGACTAAATCTGTCCCATGGGGGTCTCAAAATTTGTACATTTTTACACCTGGAGACTGCCCCATATTTCTCTGAAGAGCAGCTGATTGAACATTTTGGTTAGCAGCTGATCACTTAAGCATTGTACAACCAGGGTCCTTTACATGCTACAGGAACATGGATATTTATGGTATCCCAGTATACGGGGCATGGTTACTTATGGAAAGAGGCCTTCGATTGTTATGCTATATTGTGGACATTTGTTAGATTAGTAAGCTCCAGAGAGAGTTCTATGACTTCATGAACAGTATATATTGAAGTTAGAGAAAGAATCTCAGAAGATTAAGAAGATTGCTGACGCTCCTTATTTGAATCCCAGGGGAATCCACCTCCAGTTGTGACCTGACTGAGGTGACTTTCTGGGTCAGAGTAGAACTGCTCCATGAGTTTTTCTTGGTTAATTTTTGAAAATCGATTTGTAGGTCTTTTGCCCTCGTCTCTCTTCAATTAGGGGCTCTGTCTAACCCAGTTTAGCATCATAGTAACTGGAAAGTCACCAATGATCTCTGGGAGATTGTGCATGAGGTGTACTGGAACAAAACCTGGCTCTCCTGCAGGGAAGTTGATCTTTCCACCTCTGAAACACCACTGTATCTCTCAAGGGCTATCATAAACTCCTTTTCTAATGTGCACCCCAGATGATTCTTATTGTTGTGGAAAACCCTCAGAATAAATACGTGGAGCAGCTTGATGCTTTCAGAAAATTACAGGTCAGACAAGAAAGCAGAAAGCCCAAATATCGTATGTTCTTTACAGGGAGGAGAGAAATATGTTGTGCTTTTGAGAAGCTCCAGAAAGCACAGTCTAGAAATGGCTTCTGCTGGAGATTGACTAATTTTTGTTCCTCGTGCCCAGTTACTTTTTTGTGTGTGATTGTAAGGAGTCCCAGTGGTACAATTGTACACTGGGTAAACATATTCAGCTGCTAATTGAAAAGTCAGTCATTTGAACCCCTTGGCTACTCCAATAGAGAAAGATGTAGCACGGTTTCTGTGAAGATTTAGTCATAGAAATTGTATGGGGGGGGCAGTTCTACTCTGTTAGATTGGTTACTCTGCATTGGAATGCGCTTGGTGATAATGGGTTTGTGTGATTGTATAGTCTGAGGTTTGTGGCCTGACATGTGAAAGTCATTCATTGAAGGGTATGACCATCGTCAACAATACCAACCAGGCAAGTTACCTCCCTCCTTTTCTTCTTGCTGTCTTTTCCTCTGGGCTTCTGAGCCTTCTTCTAAGGAAGAAAGGGTTTGACTTGTTCTGTGTGCTAAGTAAATCAAGCAATGCTTGCAGCAATTTGTTGAACGTCAAATTCTCTGCTGGTCCCTCTTGAGGGAAACCTTGCTGAATTCTTTGATCAATGATCAACTTTAGGAGAATGAAGCCCTACCTGACTCTTTGTGTATTCTTCCAAGGGAATATAAAAAAGAGAGGCTCAATGGGAGAGGTCAGCTAGCTGCATCTCATCTTCAGTGGAGTTTTATTTAAATCATAATATGGCTAGATAAAAGGTCACTTGCTATGCTCTAGTCCAAGTTTTATCATTTTTAAGACAAGGAAAATGAAGTCAATATGGAATGGCCACATATACATTTTGTTCGGAGAATTATTTATGCCTGCTTTCCCAATGTAATTATTAAGAGCAATTATTAACAATTCACTATCAGATTATCCCACTTTTACCAATATAGTATGTGATTATCACTAGAAGGCAACTCTTCTAGAATCCCCATATTCTCCATAATTGACCTAATGTCCTGTATAAACTTAGGGGCTTTCAATGGTTTCTAACACCAACTAAACCTATAATTTGTCAATGTAAGCAGTATGTGACGGGTGGTATTCTCCCAAATGAAATGAACAGAGACAATTGTCCCTTTTTCAGTTAGGAGGAGGGCATTCCAACCTTCCAACATCACAACCAGGAGACAAGAGGGCCCTCTATCTGTCTGCGTAGCCCAGCACACCTAACTAGTCTCAGAAGCAACCAGAAAAGGTGCCTGACAGAATCTCTAATAGCCTGATGAAAAGAATGAAGAGCTTACAAAGGGATAGTATGTCTCTTAATTTCCAGAGTGGGCTGAGGTATCTTTCAAAAGCTTTTAAAGTGATGTTGGTGTAAGGGGGGAGGGGTGCCTCTAAGTGTTTTTCCCAAAGAGAATTTTCATCTTTTGTTGGCTCCAAGCTTAGGAGCATAGCTGCAGGTATTTAATTTCTGTGTAACAAATGAGACATGTTATATGAAGCATCAGAATTAGAGAGACCCAGAAAGAACTGTTGGAATTTCCTGGTGTCTCAAAAGGCAGTCAGAATAAGTCATTCCAAGTGATATCTTTGCTTTGCCCCTGACCAGCTGCATAGCCTCCCTAGGGTGACAGCACTGTATGAACAGAGAGCATGTCCAGGTGGCTTGCTCCCAGATCCTCTGCGTGTAGATGGTGATGTGTTTGTGATATATGTGGAGTAGCAGAGAAGTGAGGTTCCACTTCTAGTGCTGCCCTTCAGAATTTTCCATATTTATCTTTTTCCAACCAATGGACTTGGATCATGATAAACATGATGACCTTAGAGATTAGGTTGTAAAGGAGGCAGACCTTTTGCAATTTTGAGTACCATAAGAGCACATGGAAGAGATCCATAACTTATCTATAGAAACTCTTACCTTGGGGTGCTTAAAGGACTGAGCACTAAAGCCCTATTGTGTCCAAGCCATGATAAATTCTGAAACTTGTTTGTAACAGCAGTAAGTGTTATCCTAAAATGGTATAGGCTTATAGATTCAGTAATTTCCTACTACCTATATCACCTGCTTCCCCAAGGCTAACATTTTCACTTCTCTAAATTTATTACTTTGTTTTTTCAGATCAAAATCTCTAGCTAGCAAATTTATATGACTAGTTCTCATTTATTTTCACATCTCAACATTATTTAAATACCATGGAACATAAGAGCAAATTATTTTTCACTACCCTCTTGCTTACCTCTTCCACATATTTTCTTTTGCCTATCTTTTCAATCCATAGGCAACAGGAATAGCTTAGATTAACATTTATTATTTAAATGCATTTTACCTTATAACTTGTTTATATGTGAGACATTAAATATACACATTATTAGTATTTTTTTAATTTGCCCATGAAAATTTTTTAAGTATGCAATGACTAATTATATCCCTCTTCTTGATCTCCATTCTTCATTTACTCTTTTTTTTTTGTTTGGGCATCACTGCCTTCAGGTGGTGGGAGTAGGAGGCCCAGCCTTTGCTCTGTGGAGCTGGAATCGAACCTCCATCCCAGTGGGCCGCAGTCCTGCGCACAACCACTACGCCACCGGGGCTCAGCCCTCTTCATTTACTCTTGGTTAGTTTCATAGGGGCTAATTATTAATCCAACCCAAAATTCTTCACCACTTGGGTAAATATTTTCTGAATATTTTAAAGAAAATTAAATGAAATAGGAATATATATTCTTAAGGTTGCAATAGGGCTTGCCACTAGAAAGTCCAGAGCTAAGTAAATATCATTGACTAAATTTCTGAAAGACATTCAAGAATAAAAAATTAGGACATATTGTGATATATCATTTCTAAAAGATATAAACAGAATATAAGTATCCTGTCCAGATTTAGTAAAAATAAAGAACAATAGCATAAGCTAGTCAGGAAAATTTAGGAAACTAAATATAATTCTAGAAGGAGCTGATCAGAATAGACAGAAAGTTTGACCTGAGTTAGATCAAAAGGGCTATGTGGTATGTTAATTTGCTTAGACAAACTATGGCCAATGATCAACCATAGAGAATTCTCCAGCTAAGGCGTGATAGGCAAACAATCATGCAAGTAACGATATCATAAAAAATTTACTAATGATGATTTCCAGCTCCTCTGCCCACTCTATCTTTCCTTGTTCAATTCACTCCTTCCTCTTCCATTGAACACTTAATTAGTTCATTGGGTCTCACTTTCTGGTGGCCTTGATTGCAGTCAGAAAGCTCTTTCATTGGTACCTTATACAGTAAAATTTTCCCGTTATAATTCAAATGTTGGTCTTTCCTATCTCCACTCTGAGAAAAGAGGAGACATCATCATGAAGCAAGGGTTTTATGCTGGTTTTCTTTCAGGAAGTCAGATGGCAAGGATCATAGATATTACTGGTTCATTCAGCATGTGGGTCTTAGTGCAAATTCAGCAGAAGTGCAATAGAATAGTTACAGTGTTTGACTGTTGTTGACCAAAAGATTAGCAATTTACCCTCTTGGCGATTCTGTCGGAGACTGATCCAATAGAAATGAGAGTCTCTGAATCCCTATGGGCATTCGACTCTGTCCTAGTGCATAACTATGAATCACAATCCACTAGAGAGTCTAAATGATCTACAGGTTTCCTCTACAGCTGGAACGATGTAACCCAGATTGATTGGGAGTGGGGAACTCTAATATCTTCCTCATAGCGCAATGTAAGCGAGAAGATTTCGTGGATCAGAGTCAGACAGATCGAAGTTAAAACACTTACTTACATATTGTGTGACTACTAGAAATGGCGCTGCTTTTTTCTTTCAATAATATGGGCTCAATCTGGAAACTCATGGAATTGCTCTACAATTACTTGTGGCAATAGAAGCTTTTAATCATATAATGAATTTATAATCATACAATTTTCTAGAGGTTAAGTCATGTTAACTTTTTTACATCACAGTTGGCTCATGCATGTAGACATTTTCTTTAAAATAATTACTGAATCAAAGAAGCTGCTGTGGCAGTCACTGATCTGTGTCAATTTCAGCATTGGCAATGTTGGGTTGGAGTCTAGCCTGCCAATCTGGAGATAGCCAATGAGTCCTCTGTGTGGGTATGGCTTTCTTCCGAGAGTTCTGGAATGTCTAGCAGTTTTTCCTGATTGGAGGAGAGGGACTTGAGTTGGTCTCTTGGAGACAGTCCACCAACAAGACAATACAGAAGCATGATATAGACCCTGATTTCTGGAGACTGGAGGAACCGGAGGAGAAGTCACATGGGCTTACCCTGATGGAACCAAACCAGAGAAGCCATATGGAGACTCTTGCCAATCCTGAGATGCTTGGGAGGCTACAGGAGACTTCGACCAATGCTGAGATGCTTCTACTACCACTGGATACTGCTGATGGACCCTGAACTCTGGAAACAAGGAGCCATGGGGAGACCCTTGCCAACACCAGGATTCTTTTACTACCATTGGACACACAAGATTCTGCACTCACTGGCCTGGGATTATCCTGGTGTCATTGCATGTGCTTCGTGAGTTGGAAGGAGACTTTACAGACTGGTATCAGACATATGGGCTAGTATCAGACTTATGACCTTGGACTGGGTTGGGATGCTTTCTCACTGTTCCATTCCTCTTAGATATATAAACCTTTCCCTTCTACCCAAATGTGTGTTTATGAATTTGTTTCTCTAGTCTACCTGGACTAACATAGCTGCCCTCTAGTCAAGCATTAGAAAGGTTGGCATTTGCTCAGGGAAATTGTGAATTCAATCAGTTATACTCAGAGCTCTACCGGTATCTACTCTCTATCATCCTTCAACTCTTTTTTGACTGTCTTCTTTTCTATTCTCTTGGGTTGTAATACATTTTCTCACTTTCTCTTCTCCACATGGAACTGTAACTGCAGAAATAAGGGAATAGGTTGCTAACATTAAAATATCATGTCTTTTCCAATTTAGAAAGATTGTTACTGTAAGTATCAGAAAATCTTTATCAAATTGCCTTACGGTTACGTTATTGGTTGTAAGTGTAAATGTTCTATATTCAAGCAGGATTCAGGTCTATTGACTCCATGACTCAATACCACTGTCAGAAGCCTGTTTTTTCAACTCAAGGCAGCAGTGACCTGGCCATCACCCTGGTGTTGTTTATGGCAATGGGACAATTCTCCTGCTGTAGAATTTGGCCTATCCAGACCTCTATCTACTCTTATGGAGCAAATGATCTTCCCCTAAGTCATTTGGGCCAATTTTGGTTTAATGTCTCCAAAACTTAAACCCACTCCCATCAAGTGGGTCTCTATAAATTTCTACCAGAATAGAAAGCTCAACCTTTCTCCCACGTTGATGCTACTGCTTCTGAACTGCCAACCATGTAGATGGAAGCCCAACACATAACCACTCTACCACCATACCAGAGTTTCTATGGTTAAATACCTGCATTCAGATAGAACACGGTTTTAAGAATCTTTCCTTCCTTTCTGCCAATCAGACATATCTTGCAATACTGAATGAAATCCTCTCCCCCTAAGTATAAGACTTACCCAAAGGATTTCTTTTTCAGGAAGGAGAAAGGTGAAAGAATGTTATTTAGACAAAAATTATGGTGAATACACTTTTCCTTCTTTCTCCAATGAGGTTAGTTTTTTTTTTTTTTTCCAGTCAAAGCCAGGAAGCAGGTGAAAGTGCTAAATAGGAGAACAGAGGATTCACCTACAGAAGATACTTGTAAAGGCATGCTGCCCCAACTCTCACTTTGCAGAAAACTAGGGCGTTTGTGTTTACTGTAGCCCCTATTGCCTAAAGAGTTGGCCAGCAGGGCAGTTAGAAAGAAAGTGTCTGTCTCAGCCATTGATTTCCAAGCCAGAATCACCCTCCATTGTGTCCCTTTCAAATAGCCAGTTTCCCATCTCCCATTTATCCCTCTTCTCAATCCCAGTCACTTATACAGGAGTAAACACATTGTTTTATTTTTAGGGAAACATTTTTTCAAAACGTTCCCAGAAATGCATGACATCAGAACCCTCAAAAAAAAATCTAATTAAAAGACAATCCCTTCCTCCTTGCTCCTCTTTGCTGGGCTTTGGAGGTCGCTTCGGGTATGTGCTCTAAGGTGGGTGTGTGCATCATCACCCATTCTGTATCCTCATCACCTTTAGAGGGAGGTCACTACCACTGGTTCTTCCTTGAGCCAAATTATTCTTTCTCCTCTATGTCTCTATCTCTGACACTCCTTCCTTGACAGTGATCTGAGATGTGAGCTCTCCTTTGGCATGCTTGCTGATCTGGGCAGTGTCACTCCCCACAAATTACATGTTAGTGAGAAAAATCCCAAAATAACAGCCAGAACTCCTGTCTGTGTGAGTTTTGGTGTAAGGCTTCTAATATTGGGTTTCATAATACAGCTACATACCAGCATTGGTGGAAAATGATAGAATCGCTGATTTAAAGGGGGAAGACAAAGATGAAAGAGAAAGTTATTCATCTGTGTGACTTTTGTAGGGGCCTGGTGTCATAGTGTTGTGAATTGTTATGAATTGAACTGCAAGGTTGGGAGTTCAAACCCAACAGCTGTTCTACATAGGAAAGAGGAGGCTTCCTGCTCTCAGGAGAAAATCCAGGAAGCTGTTTTATCCACTCATTCTGAATTAGAATTGGTCAGTTTGGAGATGAACCCAGTAGGGGGTGAGTGAAAGAAACTCAACTCTACAGAGATTCCTGGAAAGTTAGAAGATTTATGGGAAGAATAGGATAGTAATTCAGCATTGACTACAAAGTGGAACCCATACAATCTAGGAAGATTGGGGTTGAAGCAACAATAGTAACTGAAGTCTACTAAACCTTCTGATTGATTAGCATCAGCCTAGGAACTTTTTTAACTTATTTAATCATTATAAGGACCTGATTTACATCATCTTGATGATTTAAAGAAATACTGTTTTATTATATGTCCAATTTGTGGATCAGAGATATAAACAAAATGAATCCCCTGAGATAATGGCGGGGGTGGGGATGCAGGTACAGACCATAGTTTGAAGTCACAGGGGAGGACTTGTCTGGCCCAAATGAGTTATGAACCCATCCTTTGAGTAATGAATGCAGTTCATGGTAGAGTTGTAATCAGACTGGTGTTTTTCCTGTGGCAGCAGAATGGATATGCATTCTGATGTTTGTTGAAAGGTTAGGAGTTGAACCCCACTGTGGTTCTGTGGAACATAGACTTGGGGACATGCTCCTATAAAAAAATTATAACCAAGAAAACCCGATCTGGAAATTCTACGCTGTCCCCTGGGGTACTATAGGTTGAAAATGTACCCAGGGTCATTTTCAATAAAAGCAGCAGGCTTTTGCCCACCCTTATGGCCCAAGCACTTAGGTGTCTTGGGAGAAAAGGGAGAAATAGGCTGACAGGTACAGAGAACCTGTGGAGGACCAGCACAGTGAACATGTAACTTACATTTTAATCCATCCTGACTCTCCATTCTTTTGAAATGCTTAATCATTTGGTTTGCCAGTGGACTCATTGCCTCACAAGAACACCCATTACTGCTTAAAGAATCTCAAGTTCCAGAGCACTTGATGAAGGAAGTATTAAGGCCTGTCTTCACCTCTGTATTAGAATTATGCCATCAAGACCCATCAAGAGAGTATCTGGTATACTTAGATCCTTGTATATGTTCATCATGGAATCCCCAGAGCCTAGCACAGTTGGATGGATGGGTGAACAAACCTAGTTCCAAGCAATTAAACAAGCATTTATTGAACCATCATGTTGACTGATAATCTCCCAGGAAAGGCTACTAATTTGGACGTTGACATTAAAAGCAGACTCAAGAGCAGTCGGTGCTTCCTCAGGGAGCAGTGATTCCCAGAGTCAACAATCGTTGTGTAAATTGTCCAAAGGAAAAGGAGTTCTGCCCAGGGAAGTCAGCACTAGCCCAGGGCAAGCCATTCTAGGAGGGTAAAACAGAAATTTCCCTAGCAGCATATCCGTAAGGCTAAACCATTCTCGACTTTTAGGTATGATACCTTAGAGCTACCCTTTCTCAGCATTGTCCCCCAGAGTTAAAATATTAGTTTAAACTGTGTGAACAATATGGTCTCTCCCTACATGAACTGCCTATGATTTATCATTTTAGTGCTAGAAAGAAACATTTACTGGAATGTTCTGGATTTTTTTTTAAGTTACATTGTAAATGTCACTCTTGGAAAGGTGATTTAAAGGGACTCTCTCCTAAAATCTAAAAATAAGTAGAGTTATTTTCTAACGTGCCCGTTATTTTTGTGTAAATCTGAATATTCATAGATAGAATCTATCTTAGCAGCATTTGTAGTATCCCACCACCTACATTCAAGACCGCTCCTGCATTTGCTGTGGTTACACCGTTTTAGGTAATGGGTTTTGGCTTTTGGATTCCCAGCATCAGTTCTGTCATTCAGATTTCAGACAATCTACAGAAATCCATCACTCTAGACCACCAGGTGGATTCAGCACCAACATAACGGGGAACCAGCGCTCAAGCTGACACTGCAGCTGGAATGACTGGAGTGATATTTTTCAGACACGATGAGACTGGGCACTAGCACAGACAAGAATTCTAGCAAACGGAATTGCTTCCACTTTTGCCTTTTGGGCACGGAGTCAGTATACCTTAGTTGACCATGGATCCATACAGAAGCTGGCCCAGTTCTAGAGCCAAACATTACAATTTCAAAGTTAATTCAATTCCCTTTTTCTAAAGATAGGTGTGGTAGGCCCCTGATCTGGTGTCAATGTGTGCATTCAGGGTGTAGGGGGTGGAGTCAAGCCTCTCAGTCTGGAGATAGTCAATGAGACCTCTGTGGGCATGGCTTTCTCCTGAGAATTCTGGGAAATATGGAAGTGGAGACACTATGTCTCTTTCAATTCACTTCCTTGGAGACATTCTATTGACAACCCTTGCTTGAACATGCTACTGACAAGGATTACTTCCTGTGAGACATCTCTGAGGAGAAGCCACATGGACCTATCTTGATGCAGTCAGAAACTTGGACCTAGAGAAGCCACCTGGAGACCACTGCCAGGGATGAGATGCTTCTACCACCAGTGACCTGCACCTACTGGCCTGTGATCTTTCTGCACTCAGCAGCGTTGCATGTGTTTCATGAGTCTGAAGAGGACCTGATAGATTTCTGTTGACATATGGACTAATATAGAACTTATGGACTTGATCTGGACTGGGTTAGGATGTTTTTTCTCAAAGTTCAATTTCTCTTGTATATAAAACACTCCCTTATATACATGTGTGTTTATGAATTTGTTTCTCTAGTCTACCCAGACTAACACTATAGGAATAATCAAAGTTTCTTTAGAACATTACTATTAACAGCCAGAATTATTATCTATAATACTGTACTGTATTATCTATAATACTGTAGATACACACAGTATGAACAAATATAGAAAGTCTGCACTAAGTTTCCAAACTTATTTGACAAACTGCTTCTTTTTCAGAAAAAAAAAAAGAATATAACAAAGAGACAAAAATCCCTGAGCACTCCCTGGCAATCACAGACTTTCAGATTGTAGCTCATGATCCAGGACAAAGTCTAGCTACCGGATTTCATAGCCCCCATGATCTATCCATTATCATGTCCCTGAAATGGGGAGGGGGATGCATATCCCCCACTTTGGGCAACACTGGCTGCTCTAAGGTTTCTCATAACTGGTACAGCTGCCATTTTTGAAGCAGGAAGTCTCCTGCTGTGGAGTCTGTCCTGTGTCTCTCAGCATTTTCAGCAGGAGGAGCCTTGCCTCTCCCCACTTGGTCTTGTCAGTCTTCCCTTAAATTATTTCATTACTGGGAATTCACAGAACCAAAAATACCTCCATACCTTGCCAAAGGTATCCTCTTGGACAAAATCGCTCCCAATTAAGAAACAAGGGCCTCATGTAACAGCTTTAATTAGCTTTTCATTTTGACGATTCCAGACATACTCACCAGCTACTGAGATTCCTTTCAAATATTGATTTCCAATATTTTTCCTATCTAATTTTGAGACTCCCTAACTTTATTTTAATCCTTCGAAGAGAAGGATTTGTGTGCAATAAATTTATCCCAAAAAAGTGCTAAGATATATACATCCTTTCCTAGGTCTTGTCCATGGCTGAGTATTCTACTCCCAGTGGAAAGGTTGGAGCCTCAAAAGCACCATTTTGGGAGAGGAGCTTGGCAATCTGCTTCCAAAGGAGCTGAGCCTTGAAAATGCTGTAAGGCAGCTTTAATCTACGAATGGGGAATCAACTTTAATCTAAGAAGACAACCGGATCTGCATGTGAAAGAAGCAGATTAGAAAAAGGAAGGAGTGGAAAGGACAGAAATGCTAGTTTCATATTACTCCTTTAGGCTACTAAAGCAAACAAACAAACAAACAAAAAACATTGCCAACAAGTCAATGCTCATTCATTCTTCACCAGTGGCACAGATGTTGGCTTCGAAAGACCTGTCTCAAGTGTAGCCGTCCAACAGTTACTGGGTGGTACCACCAGGCATCCTTTTCAGGGTGCGATGCAGAGTGAATTATACCCAAGAACTTCTTACTTTTGGAGGTAAGAGTGTTTGGCTTTTGTAGCCTACATGGACCATGAGCCAAGAGCTGCTAGGATTAAGACGGGGTTTGAAAATCAGGCACACTCAACTCTCCAATAGTATCTGTGCTGGTAATTCTTCAGAAAAAAGAATATTTTACTTTTGGATGCACCTTCTTGGCTTAAAATATTTCACGCAGATTAATATGGTTATGAAAATGGAAGTATACCGAATCCAATATTGGCATTAATCCTGGCCCAGCACAGAACCCATCACTTAAAATCATCTTGGGGGGAAGAAATTTTTAAATAGAAGCTGGATTAGTGGCATTGGAAAGTGCTCTTTGATTATATTGATGTCTCTTAACCTACATTTACAGTCTCACCTCTGAAATGTGTTTTTTTTAACTATCCACATTGGAAATATAGATTATAGAAATTCAGGATGGCAACAGCCCAAATAAACAACATATACCTGTGCTTTTGAGCCCTGATTTTGCTTTTTCTTTGAGAAGATAAAAATTTTTGCTGTCACTAGGGCAGTGATGCCACCCAAAATAATTTTTTTTGCCACAATAACAGGGGCAACGAGAACATTATCTTAAAAAGAAGTGCATAGTTTAGATTGAGAGAAGTGAGAGAAAGATAGAAAGAGATATACTGCCTTCTAAAAACCAGTGTAAGTAACTTTCTCATTATCGCATGGGGTTATTACACTGTTATTCCCCTCTTTTACTGCCCACGGCATACACCTCTCTGCAATGGAGAGAGGATTTACTATCCAATAACTCTTGTTTGAAAACAACCACATGTAATTATATCTGCATAAACCGCCATGCAGTTGATATTCATTTTTAAATGCACCTATCATTGAGATAGTGTTTGCAATTGAATGAGATCTATATTTATGATAAAGATCAGCAAAAATGAACTCACTTGAAAGACATGGTTTCATTATTATTTTTGAAAATGGTAATGCACCCTCCAGATGCATTTACTTTATGTGCTCACAAGTCCATAAAAGACTATGATAATTGCTGCCATGGGACACCTTCCACATTCAAAGTTAACAGTCTCGTTGGGTAGTCAGAGCAAAAACGCAGGGGAGATAAGAATTAATTCCATAACATCAGTAGTTAAACAGGTGGTAGTTACATGATGTGTTCTAAGAAATTCTAGAGGTCAAAATGTTGTTCCTTCCACATCATCTGGGGGCGCTTTATGGGGAAGGTGTCATTTAAACCAAGTTCTCACGGCTGCATTGGATTCTTCATTTACTCTTCCGCTGGGATGCCCATTTCCAGTGAGTCGCTTCTTCCTCACAGTGAGCTCATGTCTGTCAGAGTCAGTGCGGTGCTTGGAAGCTTTTTCAATGTTTGATTCATTCTTCTTCTCAAAGTACATCATTAGACATTTCTCCCAGTCACCTCTCGGTGGAGAGAAGACATGGAGTGCATTCATGCAGCATCTAGCTATTCCAAAGGTTCACATTTTTATTTTTGCTATTCCACATTCAAAGAGCAATTCTGGCATGCTTCGCTATCCTAAAGGGAATGGTGCTGAATTCTCTTTGAAAGGGCTTGTTTTCTCTGTTCGTAAGATAATACATGCTTATTTTCAAATATTCAGAAAGTCTATTGAAGAAATAAAAGATGACCCATAACTCTCACACCTAGTGTAAATCACCCTTTATATTTTGATAGCTCTGAAAGGATTTCTTTTCAGAGTTTGAGACGCATAAAATAGCCCTTCCCATCGTCGAAGGGCTATAAGCAACCGAAAAACTTACGGCATGACTTTGAGTATATGCTTCAGTATCTCCTCCCTGCCCCACAAGTAGACTCTCAATTCTTCCTGAACATCATTTGGGACTAGGAGTTCACCACAACTCCCGGAGGAACCTAGACTATTTTATTAGACTCAGTATAGCTTAATAACGCCTCTCTATAAACTAACAGACATTGAATCAATTCTGACTCATAGTGGCTCTCCAGGACAGAGTAGACTTAACTCTGTGAATTTCTGAGAGCATAACTGTTTATGGGAGTAAAAACCTCATCTTTCCCGCAATGGAGAGGCTGGTGGTTTTGAAATGCTAAAGTTGGGGTTAGATGCACAACACATAACCACTCTGTGGCCAGGATCCATTCATCTGTTGTTAGCACTTGGGTATATTGCACTTTTTTTCAAGTCTCAGAAACCCAGAAGAGGACTTACACTCTGCCCCACCACATGGCTAGCATCAGAATCTATTGATAGCCGGTAGCAGGGAGTGGTGTGAACTATTTTCACATACTTTTCAACCATTTGCAAATGTCCTTCAGAGGAAAGTCTATTCACCTTTCTTTGGCCAAGTTTTCAATGGGACACTTTTCTCTTGTTAATGGGTTGCGGGAGCTCTTTATATATTCTGGATAATGACCTGTTCTCATAAAATGTGTATTTACCAAACATTTTCTCCCACTTTGTTGGTCATTCCCTTACACTTTTAAGGTAGGAAAATAGCTCACCTTTTTCAAATTACAATGTGCATTAAAAACAAAACAAAACAAACTTCTCGGGACTGGATTTGGACAGAATAAACACTTGTTTGGGATACCATCACAGAAGTTCCCTTAAAGCCAAATGTCTGGTCAGAAAAATCACCTAACTGGTCACATGTGTCTTATCTCTTTCTTCATTCATGAAGCACACAGTGCACATCTACGATTCTAACTGCTCAGGTATCATTCAAGAGCCCTGGTGGCACAGTGGCATTATTGTGGCGCTGCTAACCAACAGGTTGACAGTCTGCACCCCCCAACCTCTCTGTAGGACAAAGCTGAAGCAATCTGCTTCCATCAAGATATGCAGCCCCAGAAACCCAAAACATGATCCTGATACTTTGGGTGGCCTGGGGGTTAGTAGGAAGCTTGTATCCCACTTTTAGTGCATGCTGCCATCTCCTGGGAACCTGTGTCACTGCACTAATCTGAAGAAACAGCTCTCACCCCACCAATCCCAGCAACACAGACCTCTTGGGATATATGGGTCCCATTTAAGTGTATCAAAATCCATATCACTTCAAAATCTTTTAAGAATTTTTTTCTTCAAAATACCTTCTATCACTTAAAACATGGAATTTCAGTAAAAAAAATTCAAAGCAGAAAATACTTAAGTCTTGAAAGAGTAGCTACAGGGGTTGAAATGGATGGGGGGGGGAAAAAGCAGTTCTGTGTGTGTGTGTGAGAGAGAGAGAGAGAGAGAGAGAGAGAGAGAGAGAGAGAGAGAGGATCTGGAGCAGATAAATTAGTCTGACAACTGAGGAATGGGTGTACTCTCTGACATGTAATGTAGCAGTGAGTGCTCTCGATGTTTGTAAAATATTGTGCCAAGAGATTGTGCAGGGATTGCTGTTGAGGTGTGCATGGACCAGGATCAAGGAAGAAGGCTATACATCAGTCACAGATAAAATTAGAAAGAAACCTTCTTTCAGGCTAACCATGGTTAATAAGCACCAGTTGCACATTTTGAACTATATTGAAAATTTAAGGATGTGTCATAGAAGAGATCGGAAGCTATTAAAAGCAGGAGACATTTGCAGAAGGTAGTGAGACCTGAGGAGAGATACAGGGAACTGCAGGGGCACATTGGACGGGGAGCTGGATGTCGCTGGGAAAGATGTTTGAGAAAAACTCCCCCAAATCACTGCCCAGTCTGCAACACTGAGGATCTGTCAGGCAAATCCCAGGGAGAACAAGGGTGTTTGGAAGACCAAGGTGAAGACCATCGGTTGGAACTGAATGCTTCAATGTGGGTGGAAAATGGCAGGGGGTAGTAAATGGTATCTCTGAAAAGGGATTCAGGACCTACAAGGTGCAGGTCTTGGATCCAGGTAAGGAGTTCGAACTTCTTCGACAACAAAATCATAAATATTTTTGACAGAGAAAAACAATAAGATCCGTATTTTACTTTTAAAAGATGTGGAGAACGGATTGGAGACAGTGCACCCGGAGGTAGGGGAACACATTAAGACACTTTATCTTTGGATTGACTGGAGAGAAATGAATCCAGATGCCTGGTTATGCAGCAGCTGGCACAGTGCCAAGCCCCTATGGAGGGATCTTTGTGTGAGTATCATCAGTGTGTGTTGTCAAGGGTTACATGAATCTCAGACAGCATGATGTTCACTCCTCCTACAGAAGAAGAAATGGAGCCCACAGAGGGGAAGGGAAGCTCCTGAAGTCAGTGGCCTTGGCAGGACTCGCTTCCCAAGGACAGAACCTTTTAGTACAAAGGATCCACACTCCTCTTATTAAAGTGAAAGGGACTTAAAGGATAGAAGAGTTGTAGTGGTGGGGTTCGTGCTTATGCGATTCAACGTTGTGTGTGTCTGGGAGAGAGAAAAGTGATGCCAATCCCAAAACTGAAGGGTCTAGCACATACAACATCAAGAATGGACAGTGTGAGCATTCATCATTTTTAACACTCAGTTTATGAAATGTTCCTTCATGTCTGTTCTCATGAACGAGCTTCTTCAGGAGAAAGCGCATTTCATATTATTTTGACACCTATGCTCATTGGGCTTTTCTCTTGGCTAGAATCAGGAATTGAAAAAAACTTAAGAGGTAAGAGAAAATACTATTTCCACACCTCAAGGGGCCCCGTGTTTGAAGATTTAAGAGAAGTTCCTGGGGATGAAGTTCTTAGTCCTTTCAGGCTCTTTAATATCATGAGAAGGCAGAATGTAAGATCCTGGAAAGACTTCTCCCTTAAAGAGTCACCAAACACCGATGACAAAAATTCAATCTCCTCACATTTTTATTTTTCATATACCTGATTTTTTTTCAGACAAACAAGTTATTTGCAAAAGATGAATTTTTTATATATATCACTGAGGAGTGGATATTAATCATTTTAGTAAATAGATTTTAGTTTACTCCCCAAACACAGTTTTGAAGCAGCATGCAAATGATTTATAAATGAAGAAGGGAGATGGGGAGACAAGTCCATGAACTGCCTCTTGTGGAACTGCTAATGAATTGGATTTCAGTAAGACTTCCTCTTAGCAGAGTGTTTCTACACAGCGAGTGAATTTTAGTATGGAAGCTTTGCAGGTAGCACCTTTAAAGACAAGAGGGACAGAATGCTTTCAGTTGAAGTACACACACACACACACACACACCAAATTTTCCTAGCTCATCTCCTGATGAGTAGTAAGCACTCAATAAATGATTTTGAGTATACTCTAATATTCATTAAGATGTTAGTGGCAGTTCTGGTTCTTCTAATGCTACATACTCTTGATGGAAGACATCAAGACTGAACCAAATCAACTCATTTTATTGGAAGAATTGTAGAGTTGTATGCAAAGTGAGGAATTCCTGAACATTGAGTGGGCTCCTGCAGAAGCTACTCATAGACCAATA
Source organism: Nesogale talazaci (assembly GCA_004026705.1). Taxonomy (NCBI): domain Eukaryota; kingdom Metazoa; phylum Chordata; class Mammalia; order Afrosoricida; family Tenrecidae; genus Nesogale; species Nesogale talazaci. The sequence goes on along the minus strand of PVJH01003903.1, from coordinate 113,112 downwards.
GGCAGTGGTGCATGACCAAGAAGGAAATACTACAGGGTTAGCACAAATTTTAATGTTTGCATCAGGATTATATCATTTCACCATGCTTATTCTACAGAGAGGCCAAACAAATAAGCCAAGAAGATGAACTATATGAAGAACTTGCTATCAGGATTGGAAGAAGCTTCAATCACAACTTGTGAAGTGCAGATCATGCCACCTTGCTTGGTGAGAGGGAAGAAAATTGGCAGCAGACATGTGTGAAACTAAAGTACTACCTTCTTCAGTATGGATTGCAGCTCAGTGGAAGGAAGACAAAAATCTTCAGAGCTGGACCAATAGTTAGCACTATGATAAATGGAGAAAAGAACAAATTAAGTCTGTAATTTCACATAGATCCCCAAATAATGCTCATATAAGCAACCCTTGAGGACTCAAATGATGTCTTGCATTGGGCCTGTCTGCACCAGACTTCTATAATAAGTGTTACAGAGCAACTTTGTCACTTATAGAGCTAAGGCAAGCCTATTCTAAGACACAGTATTTTCAGTAGCCTCTTCCAAATTTGGGCATTGAATCAGGAAGACTGCAGAAACATAGATGAAAAGAATTGAAAGTATCATGGAGCACAAATGAACAACCAGTCTCGAGAAGTAGAGTCAGAATGCTCATTAGAGGAAACACTGGCCAGGCTTTGTCCCATATATAGTGGACATGTTATCAGGAGAGACCAGTCCCCATGAAAGAATTGTTTACTTGCTAATACACAGCAAAATAGGAAGATGTCAACACTATCCACATGAAGGAAGCACAACAACATCCGTCACTGAAGGATGGCAAAGTATATAATCCGAAGTCAAAAGAGGGAATTGTATCAGAGCCTAAATTGTGAGAATCTGGATTGTAGAAGGCTACGGATGACAGTAGGAGCCTTAGAAACAAACATTTGTGGGATCTACATGGGGAATAAGCCTCTGGAGATTATCCTCTATCCACAATAGAGGGATGGGAGGAAAGTCGTTGATAACTAGAATGCATAGAGAGGATCAAAATGATAAACTTGATTTGAATGGTTACAAACCTTGTCAGTTGATCCTCTCTTAGATGCATGTTAGGCCTGACCTGGTTTTCAACATTTTCTGTATTTTTTGTTTTGTTTTTGTTCATATTAGGCTTTATCTCAGATGTGTAATATCATGGAGGGTTATATGCCCTCTTGCATCTGTGTTTTCTCCTTTACAATGTATGAAACCCAGGATTGATCGAACCTATAGAGACAACAAATAGAATTAGGATTGCTGAGGGTGGAGGGTACAGTAGGGGGTGGCAGGTGGGATCGTTGAAAAGAAGCTGATGTAAAGGAGGTGAGGAAGGAAAAGAATGTTTTGAAACTGACGGTAGTAGAATTTTGATTGTGGTACTATCCTGCTTGATGTGATTGAACTATGGAATGATATGATGTGTGTATTCACTCCCAATAAAGTGGTTTGGGGAAAACAGAAGGGAAAAGGAAGACCCTCAACTAGATGGATTGCCATAAGAGGAGTATTCTGGTACTATTTATCGTGCCCACCAATAAAACTGGTTTTGTTCATTAGAAACTGGGTTGTTGCTGAGTTTTAGCCCCATAATGATATTCATATATGCAAATGCAACCACATGGAGGATATGAGTTGTAAAATGGACTTTCAAAAAATTTGAAAGAGAGTGGTTACAAAAGAGGCACAGGATGAAATGATAACACATTCTGGCTTGTCATCTTCTGATTTCTAATCCATTCCTCTTTCAAAACTAAGGGTTCACTTCTTGTGAATTTAATTTTGGATTGAGATTCACTGAATATAATGACTAGGCACATTAGGAAGCAAGGATATTGCTTCTCTGTAGCCTGAGTAGTAAGAATAAATACTTGTATTAACATGTTTGGGGGCAATTTGCTGCTGATATTATTAAAGCAGAGCTCCTGTTGGTATACATTAAGGAATCCTGAAGAGATTCACATGTACTATACAGTAGTAATAGTCTAAGTTATACAGGCAGGTGCACACATCTGAATTATGGTAACATAAGAAGACAATTATATACCTAAGAGTAAGATGTAATTGTTCCCTTCAATAGAGACAGAATGGTGATTTAGTTCAAGCTTCACCACAGCAGATTTTAAACACATCACATCAAATATGGCAATCAGCCAGTAAAATTGGACTTCTCGCCATTGTAATTCTTAAAACTACACCTGAAGCAGCTCTGCTGACAGACGGTAAGCAAGAAGTCCTAATGAGGAAGGACAGGAAATTTCTATTTTTAGTTATTTCACTATTTACCACCTGGAAAATGCCCAAGTAGGCTATCTAGTGCATTCAAAATCTATAGAAATGTGGTTGCTGGCAAGTTAAGATGAAAACAAGTTCAACTGATACTAAAGAAATTATTACTTTAAAAATGTGTCCCCTTTCTAATATATCTATCTGTACAGCACTTTAAATCATACAGATTGATAGAAATTATCTATGGCTGTACTTGTCCTCAAGGATAATGTAGCAATCAAATAATTCTGCTCAAATACTTTAGACCTTTGGTTCCCAAAGCTGTAGGGAACTAAAATTATAGCTCAGAATTAAACAGGCCAGTAGAGTTCTCATGCTCTGAAACAATCACAGACAGGAGGCACTGGGCATTTCTTGCAGCCAGTGACCAGTAGAGGGATGGTTGGTAGTGTGTGTGTGTGTGTGTGCGTATGTGTGTGTGCAGTCCACAGAAGTTTGTGGAGAACATGATTCATAGGCTCCAGAATCTGAGAGTTGGAAAGTATCTTCAAGTTCAACAAGTTCAACCATTACTTGTTTCGTTATTCTCCTGCTGGAAAGGAGTAAATATGCTAGAAGTTTTGAAATCAGGTCAAAATTAGAAGGCTTTCCTTAACAGATTGGGGGAATAGATTGAAGCATCACATCACAGAAGCAAATTCTCTGCCCATGTATACTGACCCTGCTTCAGGTGGGGATTCTCTACAGTGAATTTGAGAATCATGGAAGCTTCTCCTGTGGATTGAACACAAATGCGGCCATCACTGCCTTGCAGCAGCCACACAGGGCTTTTGCTGATTTGTAGCCAAGATCTACAGAACTTACAGCTCAAATCCTCATGTCTGTATTTTTAGATCACTAATCTGACACATTGGATACGTACCATCATGTCATTTTAGTTAAAACTCAAAGTTATTTATCATATCCACTGTATAAGACAGCATTATTCATTTCCTCATTTTATAGAGGTGCAAACAAAAGTATATGCACTTTGCAAAGGTCGCAAATGACAAAGGTTGCAAAATCCCGGAAGGTACATTCAGGAGACTCTGACCTCAAACACTCACTTGTGCTGCCACACAGCCTGTTTCTGGTGCTCTTGCTATATGTACTTTCAGTTTTTTCCTAGGTTTTCTGTGAGATTGCCCAATGGTATTAGAAAGAGTGCCCAATTAGAAATGGTGTCCAGTAAACAAACAAACAAACCCTTGATGACACTTTTATCCTATTTTCCTGTGTCTAATTAGGAGAGAAGTATTAAAATTGGGGGTGATGAGGTATATAAATCTTTTGATTTGTTCTAGCAGGTATTTGAAGGACTCAAACAGGTTTGTCTTTGAGAGTCTTCATTTCAATGGTTCAAGTCAGCCAAAAAGAAATGCTTAGAATCTTGGAGGCTCAGTAAAGGGGGTTTGGGTCCTTGGGGGAGTGGAGCTCAGTAGCTAACTCCTACAAATTCCCAAAGTAAGACCTTCCTGTCGTGATGAGATGCAGCCATAGATCTCAGTCTTCCAGGCATACACATCAAATTAAACCATCACAAGAAAAGCTCCATCTCTCATGAGAATGATGTAGACCGGGATGATAATTCATTCATTTACAATGAAAAATAAAGTCACCCTGTGGCCTGGAATTCTTGCAACAGCATGGCTGGAAAATTCTCACCCTGTAGGCAGAACAATGTGGGAAATGAAATTATAATCAGAAGGCTGCTTGATTAGTATGGAATTAGAGCAAGGAAAGTGAGTGAGATAATTTTAGGCTTAATGGTGTGAGACAAAGACAGCTTGATATGTCCATCTCCCCAGCAGGGATAGCCTTTCGAACTGCAAGATAATATTCAGCTTTCACTGCCCTAAATTTCTCTCCCCAAGATCAGCTTAGAGAAGCACAGCCAACTTTTCTTATGTGATTATGATTTTTCTACAATTACTTTCCTACAAATCTCTCTTTTTGCTTGTGCACTTTTGTTAATAAGTGACTTTTCCCACTTTATTTTTTCTACCAGTCAAGTAGCAATTCTATTTCCAATAACCCTGCATTCTAGATTTCCACTCATAGAATGTTCTTCTGCTATTCATAGGTCTTCAGTGGGCTAATCCCTCTGGAGAGGGCAGCCTACATCTGCCTCACGGTCTGGAAACTCCTCTCAAACATGTTCAACTTGGGTGACCCTGAGAGTTTTTGATGGAATAACTTACATCACAGCAGCAGCAGCAACAACAACAGCAACAAACTTGATCATGAAACAGGGTAGCTGCAAAAATGGGCTCACATATAGTAATTATTGTGAGGGGGTGGAGGACTAGTCATGTTTTGTTCTACTGTGCATAGTATTGCTAAGAATTGAAACTGATTTGATAGCACCTAAGTGGTTACTTTTTAAGCTGTTCATGCAAGGTCAGCAGTTTGAAACCACCAGCCAAGTCAGGGGGAAAAGATGAAGCTTTCTACTCTCATAAAGAATGACAATCTCAGAAACCCACAGAAACAGTTCTACCGTGTCCTGTAGGGTAGAAACAGTTCTACCGTGTCCTGTAGGGTGGCTTTTAACCAAAATATACTTTATAACAGTGAGTTTAAATTTTGAGTTTATGTAAGAACAACAAAACTAATCTTATACTTTTGACAATGGTATGACACTCAAAGCTTGCTTTTGACTTGATAAACTCCTAGAAGTTGTAGCTTTGTTCTGAACTTGTTTGTTCTTTGGGCAGTCCTTGTTTTCAAGATATCTTCATTCCTAAATGTACCAAATGCTGTTGATGACTTGTCCTAAATAGTTCCATGCACTTCTGAGACCTCTCATAGCAGTGCTGGACAGTTCTTGAATATCCTAGTAGCCACACGTGGTTATTTCTTTTCTTTCTGCCTCACAGATTCTTTCAGTGGCAGAGAAATAAAAGTACTAGGCACTGAACACCTGCAGTGACAACCTTATTGAAGCTAGTTGGTAAATGCTGTAACTTTGCTAACTTCAATGTGTAATACATTTTATAAGCTATCTCAAGATCCCAATAGGTATTAGACCCCAGTTTCCATGGTGTCTCTCACTCAAAGTCATCTCCATTGTTTTCCCCCATTCTTTTCCTTACTTTGTCCATTCAATCATTTGGACTGCCTAGAAGCATCTCTCGATAACTTCCATTTTCTTGTCGCAGGGTTCGTTTTTGTTGGAATAATTTTTAAAAGAGCTTCATATCTATGATGTGTTGAAATAAACTTCCCTATCACTGATTTCTATCATGATCAACTCCTGATATTCAGTCAATTAATCCCATTCTAACATTAAGAAAAGAAATCTCTATTTAGAATTTCTAAGTCACATATAATACATTTTCTTCTAGTATTGCCCTAAGGTTCTCAAAGAAAAAGAGTGTCTTTTTAACTTATGCTCCCAAGGTATATTTCCAGTTAGCTTATGATCAAGTGTTTTTAGTAAGATTCCAAACTTTTGAATTATTACAGTGCTTTTAGAAAGTAACTCAATGTATATTCGTATATTTTAAAAGCATTAGCATGTTCCTAGATTTTGAAGCATTAATTCTGCTTCTGGGAACTTACTAAAGGATATATATATATATATATATATATATACACATATATATATATATCCAAGCATTTGTGTTAAAACTATGAAATATTAATTTTTGAATGGTTGATAATAACAGAAACTAAAGTATGCTTGAAAATAATCTAAATGTCCAACAACAAGCTTGGCTGGTTACATTAACTGTGCGTTAATTCACTGTGAAAGTACTTATGTAGAAAATATACTTCTGCCAGTCATTGCTTTGGTAAGATGTTAAATAAAACGAAACAAAAGACAGTTATATGTGTGATATGATTATCATGTAAATTTGGTTTTTTCATAGAGTAAGGTGCTGGAATAGAATGTCCTATGGTCACCTACAACCTATCAAATGAATGATTTTCTGTTTTTCTAGTCCCCAAAGCAGGTAGCCTGAAGTTGCTGCTAGGGGTGCATGTAAACAAAGAAGCTCACTGCAATTGAATCACCACCACTTCAGAGCAACCAGATAGGAAAGGCTAGACCTCCCCCTGTGCATTTCCAACTCTTTGCAGGAGTAGAAAAATCCCCTTCTCTAGAGAAGTGCTTAGTGGTTTCAAACTACTGACCTTGTAGGTCAAAACCCAACCTGTAACCACTATGTGTGTGTGTGTGTGTGTGTGTTGTTTATTAAAAGCATTACACATTTTCCCACAAAGCTAGTCCTAGCATTAATACTGATAGTATGAATTAATTGTAGTTTGAAAACAAATGAAAATCCTAAATCCAGTTTCTTCTGAGGACAAAAATGGAACTGCAGAAGCATGTATGGAGGGTGGGAGTGGGGTTGAGGGGAGGAATTAGTCACCTATTTTGTGTCTGTTACTTCTGGACAAGAGCTTATAGTTTAAGAGAATGCCAAGTCATGATAAACAATATTAGATATTTGTCTTATTTCCCCCTTCCCTAATCACATGCACATAGATGAAGTATAAGAATATTGTCAATTTGAGTCTCCAATTCAGAATGGCAGAATTATGCTATACATAGAAAAGGAGAAACTGATTGCAGGAAAGTAAAGGAATTGGCAAAAAATTCCTTTTTGCCAGTGATGGAGCCAGAACTGGTTTCCTGCATAGGGCTTAGTCCATATAGACCTTAGTCCATTCCCTTACCTATAAATGGAGCAATACCCTTTGCCCGAGTTTTTGGCTCTTGTGGGAATCAAATGAAAGGAAATTATTGCAAGGTCTCTGTACATTACAGACCCAGCTCACAATGAGCCAATGTGTGGTTTAAAAGAAAAGTCAAGTGGTCATTGATGCAGCTTGATTGGTGATCTGCAGAGGTCAATGGGATAAATTCGTGGATGCAGGCACACTATCTGGTAAAGGAGATGCACGTTGTTAGCTGCTCCGTTGATAGGACTGAGGACTGAGTGCCTTGGTGGGATGTGTGGTGGGTCAGCTAGATGTCGCTGATGCATGCTCCCCTCTCCACAGGTGTGACAGTGTTCATTCTTTGTGTCTGCACCATCTGTGACTGAGTCAGACGGGAAGATCTAGCACTGCTAACTGGAACTTTATCTCCTCCCATGCTCATTTTTCAGCCACAGTGAATACACTGTCTCCCTTGACACCTCTTTCTTTCCAAACAAGTGCTTTTTTCTAGGCCCAATCAAGGGAAGTTCACCTTTTAGAAGTGTCCATGCTGGTTTCCCCATCCTCTTTAGGAGCATGGAACCAGTTTAGAGGTATATGAAACCATTAAAAAATTAAAATCTCTGCACAGAGCAGATGCCCAAGAAGTGCTCTAAATCCATGGGTTGACTGGCTCAGCAAGGATGAAGCTCTGTAAAAGAGAATACAGGATTCAAATTGTGAGTTAATACTTTAAACACAGACTATTATTGTTCTCAAGTGTGATCTATGCCATAAAAGCATATATAAAATATTTAGTAGAATAAACATGAGAACAGGTATTTACTCAAGTCTTGATTCAGTCATGAACTTGCTCTGCCCACCATTCACTTAAATCCTCTTTTGCTTGATACCATTACAGCGACCCTGACCCACAGTCATGCTTTCATTCTCACAACCATTACTAAGTTTGAGTCCATCATGGCAAGTATGCTGTCAACCTGCCCTTGAAGGTCTCCATCTATTTTTATTGTTACCTTTTCCTGCAGGGACTGGACCCTCCTGATAACATATCCAAAGTACATGAAATCGGGCATCCCTTTCCTTACTTCTAAGTAACAACAAGACTACACTCCCACCAAATCAGATTTGTCTGGTCTCCAGGCAGTCATGGCACTTTCGTTATTCTTCACCAACACCACAATTTGAAGGCAGCAACTCCTCTACAGTATTTCCTATTTGTGGTTCAGCATTCATGTACATCTAAGGCAATTAAAAATGTCATGGTGAGAGTCAGGCGCACTCAGTCTTCAAAGTGGCATCATTGCTCTTCAACACTTTACAGAGGCCTTGTGTAGCTGATGTGTCTATCATTTGATTTCTTCACTGCTGCTTCCACAAGCAATGATTACAGACTCAAGTAAAAAGAAAACCTTCACAACTCTCGACTCATTTTTAAAGTGACGAAAATTTCCTAGACAAGCCTTAAGATCTTTTCATCCCTGAAGTCCTTTGATTGCATATAAACTGCTTTCAAAAGTGAGGCAATACCACCAAACCAAACCTTCCACTCTGTTGATTTTTGACTTATCATAACATGAGGCTGTACATTTTTACAAGAGCAGATATCATGGAGCAGTTTCAATAACGTTTTAAAACTTGCTACACATTCCACTTAATGTCTAAATTTTTTGTTACAGACAACATTGCAATGAATATAGTTTATATTTGGCTGCTGAAAATCAAACTAGAAAATCCATTTTTTTTCTTTGCTACCTTTGGGCTTAAGACTTTTTCTCTCTGTTTCTGTGTCACCTCTTAGAGTAGGAACATAGTACGAATTTTAATAAGGTACATTCAGCTGTCATGCGTTTGCAGTCAGAGTTTACTGCTACTAACTGTAATATCTTAACAAATAACAAATATTTGGGCTCATTCAAGATAATGGTAGAAAAGTATCTATTTCTCCAGGTGGTGGAAATGGTTACTCCCTGACTGCTAACCAAAAGGTCAGAGGTTCAAGATCCTTCCTGGAAATCTCTGAGGGGAAAAAACTCCTAATCTACTTGTGAACCATCAGCTAATTAAACATTATGGAACCTAGTGCTATTCTGATACAAATGAGATGACTATGGGTAGCAATGAACTTGAGTGTATCAGTTAGGATCATATGTAAAGCTCTTAGTATTCAGTGAACATTTAGCACCTGTCAACTAATTGATATGTTTACTCTTTAGAGGTAGGAAGCAAAGACTGGAGGAAAAGATAAAGATTTGATACACAAGCATGTGAATGTTGCTTGTCTTTCAGTTATCAAGCTGTCAGTCTGTTGCAACCAAATGAAAAATTCAATTAGTAGCTTAAGGAGAAGTCCAGTCTAGACTTGGAGTCTAGATTTGGAGTCCAGTCTAGATTTGGAGGACCACCCACTGAAACAAAAATTCAACATCTTGGGAAAGTTTGACTAGCCATGAGGTGGAGGGGACTCAAATGACTTGACTTTTGGGGGTCACCTACTTTTAAGAAAAAAAGAACTACTGAGAAATTCTGAGAGAAGACTGGCCAAATAACTAGAAGGCAAAGAAAAAATGGCTGTATGGAAGTCAAAATAGCAACATTTTATAAAAGAGATCACCATATAGTCATATTACACAATTGGAATAAAAAATAAGAAATGGTGATGAAACAGTCATTGTATTTCACAATGTAAAGATTACTGCTAACCCTTGAGGGAGTCTTGGAGGAATGATGTTAGGAAAAATAGATTTTGGTTTGTTAAGAATAGATTTGAGGTGAGAAATAAGAGGTCAGGAATGCAGTTTACTCTTTCTATATGTTGTCAGGTAAATAAAGCTCATAGCCTGATAGACAAATAATAGAACACGTGTACAATAACCCTCATTGGTATACAGCAAGTGAGTCCGCATAATTTTAGACTATAATTTAGTATTTTGAGTTGGAATTTTTTAATTTAATCTCAGGGAAGTCTTTAAAGGATTCACTGGAAAATAGTTTTAAATGATTGTGATAAAGCTCAGAATTCAGGGGATTAACACTAAAATATGAGTAGCTACTTACCGCATATCAGAAAGGCTGTACTTTTATCTCGTTGCTGTGGGACTGAGGCTCTGTAAATTCCAAACAATCAGAAGACAAGTGGGAAGACTTACTGAATCAGCCCATCCTTTTGTCAGCGTGGTGCCAAATAGCTTCTCTGACTAATTTTCTCACTGAACTGACTCAATCAAGTACATTTGGAGGCAGGATTTAGCAAGCCCCAGGTGCTTAAAGAGAGTATTACTTAAACCACAATTGTCCTAATTAGCTAGACTTTACTCATTCACAAAGGCAAACTAATATAATCTGTCTTTTTTTTTGGAATGTATTCATTGTTCTTAGGTACACAGGGACACATATATACTTACATACAGAAACAGACAATTTCTTCCAGAGGTATTTGTTGGTGGTGCCATTGGGTTTTTTTCTCTCATAGAAACCTATGTTTCTCAGAGTAGAACTGCTCCACGGGGTTTTCTTTGCTGTGATCTTTATGGAAGGAAATGGTCAGGTCTTTCCTATGATACCACTGACTGGGTTCAAACTGGCAACCTTTATGATAGTAGCCAAACCCCAACCATTGATTCTACCTTAAGATGTTCAGTTGTAGGTAAAACTTACTGGGGAGTTTTGATAAAGTTTTTGTAAGCAAAAATATTTAATGTTCAACATTCATTGGGGGGACAACTTCCTGTATTCTGTTATTGCTCAATGTCATCTAAAACTTACAGAGATTGGGTCAGGCTACTAGTTAGAAATGCACTCTACTTTTGTGATAATAGAAAAGGAAGGACAGAAATAAAGAAGCTGTGAGTAGAGCAAGAAAAATCAGAGGCCGGAATAGATAGACAGAACCATAAAAGTTCCTTCACAAACCAAAAAGAAGCTAAGGACAACTGAAGATGTCTCTGCTGACTAATTCTTTTCTAATCCTGGATATCTTCCAACTACAAAGTCAAGATACTTGGGTGAAGTTTGCTAGGGTCAGAGCTGGAAATTTCAAATCAGGATTAGCTTATATCTGCCTCCAGATCTCTGACTCATGACCTCCTAAACGGAATACAAAATTTGCTCTCAGAAGAAGGCAAAGGAGTTAATCTAGTGGACTGCTATAAATAGCTCCCGAGAAGCAACATTTTTATCTGTTCTACTTAAGCAGGAGAAAGGGCTAAATATAGCTCTAATAGACTTCTGAATTGTCCAATAGATGCCAAATATGACTTCTTTGAAATAAAGTAACTGCATGCCAACGAGAAAAGGCCAAAGAACATGATGTGAACACCATTATTATAAATGACTTAATTATATTTATGCTACCATATTTTATTGCTTCAACCAAGCACTTGGTTGCTAATTTAGCATTTGTTATTCTAACCATGTGACTATATTATGTAAAAATAATCACAATACAGTTTTAAATGCATGTAAATATTTGATGCTTGGCAAGGTGCTGACACAGAGAAAAATCATTTGATAAAGAAAGCCCATGGGTGGAGACACACTTCTACTTCAAAGACATGTAAGAAGGCAATTATTAATCATGAATGTGGATTTAGCCTGGCACTTTCTAGTATCTCAGAAGTGCTGAGACCAGATGTGCTTGATTTAGAAGAGAAAGGTTGTCCCATTTTTTATTGATTCAGAAGAGTCTAAAGACTAACAAGCCATAATATAAATGATAAAGGATATTTAGTAAGATTACAGCTTCCCTTCCCTTCTATGTTCAGCTGTTCCCTCTTTGTCCACCACCAGTAAGCGGGTCTTAGTTAGTATTATAGGTTCTTATGTTCACCCAAGAACTTATAAAATTTAGGTTTAGTTCCTTGTGGTAACTACATTTTGAACAACTAGTCAACCAATGTTCATTGTTTTGCAATGTATGTTGTATATTTGAAGGAGTTATAGGATGGATAATTAGATCCAGCTTAAGCATGATGTCTTCATTGGGTTGAAAAAAGAAAGATGACATACAGAACAATGACTAAGATTATAAGCAAAGCAATAATGATTAAATGCTATGGATAAAATTATGGTCTGAAAAGATAATCCATCCCAAACAATTTAGCAATATGAGATACATTAAATAAACCCTTCTTGATGGAATTACAGAATCTACAGCCAGATTATTTGAGCTAAAATCTTGATTCTGCTATTTAATAACTGCTTGATCTTGGACAACTTCCTTAAACTCTTTGAGATTCAATTTCCAAATATTTAACATAAGGATTACTTTAATATTTTTTCAGTGTTGTATTAAATTAGCAGCATGTATCATATATATTCTACTATATTTAAAGAATTAGTGGTGATATTATAAATAGGTAATGCAATAATCAAGTATCATCATTTACTTTACCTGACAATTGAATCTTACATGCTAAACAAGTATTGACTCTCAAAATACTCTCAAATCAGATGAGGTTGGCTATGGGCTATAGATTCATTGGACAATAAGTAGCGAGGGTTTATTTTCCGCAGTGTGATGGTGCCCTGCAGTAATGTTACAAAATTTTCATAGCTTATAAACTATTGGGGGAATTGTATAAACAAATATGTGTATAATCTGGTAATGCCAAGTACTTACAACTGCTCTAATTTAAAGGCATAGTGAATGGTGAGGGTGCCATTTTAAGATGTCTTGTTAGGGAAGATCTCATTGAGGTCTGTGTGTGAGGAAACAAAGTTGAGTTTGAAAAGGAAAACGTTATATGTTTGATAACATTCCAAAATAGAGGTAGACCAGAGACTCAAGGAATAGTACGGAGGCTAATTTTGGTAATACACAATGAACAAGGAGGAGAAGAGTGTGAAATGAGTACCTCAAGAAACAGGGAACAGATCACAAGATCCTATAGTGGATGAGAACTTTAATCTAAGTGTAAAGCAAGTTACAACATACAGAGTGACACCATTTCTTTTATATTGTAAAAGCACTGGAGAAGTTCATGGAGCTGCATAGTTTAGTGTGATGATCAGAAACAAATCCAGGGACACTCCTGTGTGGATAATAAAGAGCTTTATATCAAAGAATCATTTTATATTAAGAAAACATCCCAGCTCAGTCCATCTCAAGCCTCTAAGCCCGATATTAGCTCATATGTCCAATATTAATCCATATATTCCTCTTTATGCTCACATTGTCATGTGCAATGATGCTGAATGCAGGGAGATCACAGTCGGTGGGTGAAAGCTCCCATGGACCCAATGACAGTGGAAACATCACAGGGCTGTCTTCACAGGTCTCTGCCTCATGGCTTACTCAGGTGTCAGCATAGCTCCACATGGCTTTGTCCACAGGAATTCGAAGGGAGAGAGTGTGGCTCGCATCTGGGAAGAAAGTGAGGGAGTTCCCAGAATCCTCAGGAATAGGACAGGTGCACAAGGAATCTGTGATCTGATTGATAGACTAAACGCCATCCTTCCATTCTTAATACCCTCAAGTTGACATGAGATTGTGTAACTACCCCAGATAGTTAGAAAGTGATATCTTTTTATCAGATGTCATGGAGTCTGTTCTGATTCACTGCAAACCTACAACAACAAAAACTCACTGCCTGCTCTTAAGCCATCCTCTTAGTTGTTGTTAACTGTGAGTCCATCATTTCAACCATCTCCTTCAGAATCTTCTTCTCATTTTGCTCACCCTTTGCCAAGCATGATGCCCTTTCCTAAGAATGAATCCCTTCTGAGAACACATCCCAAATATGTGAGGCAAAGTTTCCCCATTATCAGTTCTGCCAAGACAGTTTGTTTTACTTCAGGTTCCAAGGAAACTAAAATCAGACTCACTGCAATTGAGTTGATTCTGACTGAGTTACATATTGGCCTTCAATATCGGCAGTTCAAAACTAACAGCCTCCTCTATGGGATACATTTGAGACTTTCTGCTCTTGTAAAGACTTAGAGTTTTGTGAGCCCACAGACAGGGGCAGTTCTGCACCATCCTCAAAGGACACTAATTCTCCTGGCAGCCCATAGCACAGTCAATATTCTTCACCAAAAAGCATGCTTCAAATTCATCAGTTAATTTTCCGTGTTCTTCATCCATTCTTTCACATGCATATGCGGTGATTAAAAATGCTACCACTTGCCTGTTGTACAGTCGAATTGTCCTCAAGTGACTTCTTTGATTTTTAATACTTTAAAGAGGCCATTTGCAGCAGCAGGTTTTCCAATACAATATGATGGTTGCTCAGGTAAAATTTGAGCTTGGGTGTAGGAGTGGTAGAGCTCAAAATAGACTTGGGACATATAAAGGTATAATTGATGTTTTTGTTCAGAATTTACATGAAATTCTGACCACATTAATCTTAGTCCCTCCCCCCTTGTCCATCTCTATCAGTAAAGAAAATGCATAGCAAAGTGAGAGCAAATAATGTTTTCATTGAATTAACCTTGAATTCTGTCTCAAGTGTGAAAAATATAAATGTTTCCCAAGTGACTGTGATATTAAAGATTGTGGCCAATCTTTCCTGTCATTGGTACATGACTCCAAAGCTAGAAGTGGATCTCATAGCTATTTACAGAGACTAGTGACCGGGTTTTATGAAGGTCAGATGGTCTTAACAGGGCCTTTAATGAATGCTTGTGGAAATAGAGGATAAACATGTTGCATTGCATTAATGGATGGCTATAGACTGTGGCAATCTTTACACAAACCTCGTCTGATACTATAGAATATAATGGAAGGTAATGAGTGGATAGTATGTAAAAGGAAGTCCCACTTCTCTTTCTCTTTAAATGTAATTCACATTCTTTTACTACTTATTAAATTCTGTAAAACAAAGAGACTGAAAGGAGAAGCTATAAGAAAACATCATTCTAGGGTAGTATTGAACAATATGTCACCCCTCCCACTCCATAAGAATTGGTTGGTGTGGGATGAACCCCGCCAATTAAGTCTTCCCCAGCACTCTTTTCAGGTTTTGCAGGTAGATGGGAATAAAAAGGATTCATCAAATCTAATTAACTTTATGGGGTCATTTGATAGGGCTACAGCTGTCTCTTTATGCAAAGACACTAAATGCATTCCTCTCTTCACTGAATTCCAGATGGCTGTAGAGGAAAGGACAGGAACTGCATGAAAAGCCTAGACTCTCAGAGATGGCTGGGGAAACCCCTGACACTACATAGCAGAGCAGTAGATACCATTTAGCCCGTGACACTAGCCATCACCTTCTCTCCCGTGAGTGGAAGGGACAGGCTCAGCACATGAGAAGCTCAGGCTGTAGGATTTTTCTGGCACGGAGGTAGCTAACACAATGCTATTCTTTGAAAGAAAAGGGGATGTGTTTCTGCTGTCACTAGCCCAGTGGGAGAGCACTTGAGGTAGGGTTCTGATTCCCTAACTCTTCCCTCAGACCATCCTCTTCTCTCCGATCTTTCCATTCCTGGGACATTGCTCCCAGCCCTTTCCATCCTGTTAGCATCTTATTTGTTCTCCTAATCTATAGTAGGCAGGGGTTTTCACTGGGTTTTTCTATCATTTCCCACAAAAATTAAAAGAAAAAACTACAACAATGATTGGGAAAATATCTATTTACATAACAGCTGGCATCTTAGCCTCAAGCTTAGCTGGACTCAATACATAAACAATGCCATCAATAATATTTATGTGACACTGGAGATTAAAGTCCATAGCCCTATAATAGACAGACATTAGTTCTACAACTCTCCTAAAGAAAAGGAAATTACCGTCTTTGTTGAGTCAAACCAGAACAGGCCTTGTTGGTCTGATTTACTTACCGTGGACTAGAAAGATGAGCTCTCGGTGCACAGTCTGTTGACTGAACAACCGCTGAGTCCTTCACCTGTTGCCAGATGGAGGCCACACCACCAAGCCATAAGAACCAAACTGCAGGAGAAGACAATCCCCATTCAGAATCCTCACCCCCTGGCCATGGAGTTGGTACAGATTCATAATGACCCTAGAGAGCAGTAGAACTGCCCCTGTGGGTTTCCAAGGCTGTTTATCTTTACTGGAGCAGAAAAGAGAGATGGAGCCTCTTGAGATGCAGCAACTGACAGTAGTAGCCCAACAAGTAATCAATCCGCTGTGGCCCGGGCTCCTTCCAATGAAAGGAGATTTCTCTCATAGCAGAAAGGGCAAGCTGTTGCTGGATCTGAAACAATGAAAGCAAATCTAGAAATGTTCATTAAGAAGGATCTTATTCATACACCCCATTTCCTTGAAGAAAGTTTATTTCTGGGGCTCAAGTGGAAGGCAAGTGTTTTGAGAACAATGAGGGAGACGAATGTACAAAAGTGCTTGACACAGTAGATGTATGTGAGGATTGTGATAAGAGTTGTGTGAGGCCCCGATAGAATGATTTAAAAAAAAAAAAAGAGCTTATGACATCCCAGCTAGAAGTGAAATCTGTCTCTCCAAACTGTGCTAGTCAGTTTTGCTTATTTGTCTTGTCATGTTATTTCTGCATGTGCATTCCTTCTCCTTTTATCATCGTGAAGAAAATAGGTTTAAGTTTTATTAGCACTTGAATTAAACACAATGTACCCGTTGTGTATAAAAATTATCATTATATATTGAAGAATAATGATACAGTCATTTTTAGGAAATAAATACATATACATAAATGATTAAGTAACCATGAAAATTCCTTATATAATCAACAGAAATTGTGAAAAGTTTTGTGGACTTTTTATTCTCAATTATTCCCATTGAAAGATTTAACAAAACTTTAAATATGCCTTTATTTTTTTTTTTTTAAAAAGCAATATTCATAGAATGCCATCCACACGTCAGGAATTAGCACTATAATTTTACTATATAATCTTGGCTTATCGAAACAAACAGTCCCCCTAACATTGTTATCCCCATTTTACAATGACAAATCTGATGTTTAATGTGTTAAGAGAGATGGGCCAATTTTAGTCCTGGGGATAGATAGAAATTGGATTTGAATTCCAAACTATGTGAAAAGAAGATTTGCTTCTTATCTTGTCCTAAACATCATATTCCATTATAAAAGTAGACTGATGTTTTTATCTGCAGCATTTACTGGAAAGTAGGGAACGTGTTTTTAAACTTAAAAATAAATAAAAGACTATAATACCACATTATAATCTATTTTTCTTCTTATTTAATTTCCTCCCTCTTTTCTCTCTTCCTTCTTCATCCTTTCCTTCTACCCATCTCTCATTTTTTTATCATTGAAGATTCAATTGTTGCTCCTGAAATATTTAGAGAGATATTAGAGTATTGGAGTTGATTGCTTGGCTTCTGTGAGTAGGAAGGTATATGTTTAAACACCATACCCACAATTAAAAAAGATATTAGTGATTTTAGACAAGGTGATAAGACTTGATTTTCTAAGTTTTCTTCCTAAATTGTCTACTAATACTCAAGCTGATCAGTTGCTATAAAAATTAAATGGAATGCTTAATGAAAATAATTAACTCTGAACCTGATACTTATAAAATATGTGCTGTATTTACCACTATTTACCTTGTAAAATAACTTTATGAACTTGGATATTTTTTAATTAAGTATTTCCAAGACCGAAAATAATTGAACTTTTGAAATCAGCAAGAGATACCCCAAAAAAGAAAAAAAGAAAAAGAAAAGTCATTAGTTAGTGTTTTGTATGTATAGACTACTATAACTATATAAAACAATAATAACAATCATGAAGCAGAAATTTATCAAATAAATTGGGGTCTTGTATGTTGTAGTTTGCTATTGAGTCGATTTTCACTCACAGCAATGCTATGGAAACATAGAATTGCTCCATGGGTTTTCATAGACTGTAATCTGCAAAGACTTGGAGTTAGAAACCCAAAAAGGAATAAACACACCCAGTGTTTAAAGCACATTAAAGAAAAAATTCAAGGCTCAAGCCCCAATATTGAAGGATACTAAAGGTCAAAAAATAAAGACTACAAAAAGAATTTAAAGTACATCAGATGAAAGAGAGAGTTACTGTGCCTAAAAGACTTGGTCAACATTCAACTGTTTCAGGACATAGGATTTTAACAATAGGATAATGTTGAAGGAAGAAGTCCACACTGCACAGAAGACACTGGTGGAAAATAAGGTTCCAGGAATTCATGGAATAGCAATAAAAAACCATGATTTACAACACAAGGGATGACACAGTCGGGAGGAATGACTTTGTATTAGTTGTCGAAAAGACATTTCAAATTCCGTCTTAAAGAATAATGCTGTCTGTGACAGAATTTTATCTATCTGTCAAGAAAAACAAACCAATACAGCTATTATTCAAATTTATGCATAAACCCCAAAAGCTAATCAGGAAAAACAATACAAGAATTCTACAAAAAACTTCAGGCTGAAAATAGTCAAACATGCAGTCAAGATGCATTGATTGACAGGTGGAATGCATAATTTGGCAACATGAAAGGAACAATGTGTGAAAAATATGGTGCTGGTGATAGAAGCAAAGCCAGGGGTTGCATGACAGACTTTTGCAAGAACAATGTCTTGTTCATAGCAAATACCTTTATTCAACAACACAAAGGGTAACTATCCACATGGACTTCTTCAGGAAGGATACACAGAATAAATTTAATATGAGAAGGTGATGGAGATGTTCAATATCAGCAGCTAAAACTAGACCAGGGGCTGACCATGGAATAGACATCAATTGCTCATGTGAAAGTTCAAGATGATTCTGAAGAAAATCAAAACTCTCAAGAGTCAAAATACAAACTTCATTCTATCCTACCTGAATTACAAGAACAGATTTGTTGCACGAAGTGCAGACTTCTTGAAAGAAGCCATGATATACTGTGGAAGAACATCAAGAATATCATTCATGAAGAAAGCATAGGATCATTAAAAGGACATGAAAGGATTAAAAGATAGAAGAGAATGTCAGAAGAGGCTCTAAAAATTGCTCATAGGTATTGGCCTATGTACATATATTTATAAGGCAACATAACAAGGAAGTGGAAAAGTTTTGGGCCTCTACTCAAACCCTCCCTCAACCAAGATTCCTTTGTTCTATTAACCTGGCCTTCTGTGACACTCATCGTCCCAACACAATCCCCAAAAACAAGATGTGGTAAAGAAAGCTGATGGTGCCTGGCTATGAAAGGATACAGCATTTGGAATCTTACAAACTTGAAGTTACACAAGTGACCATATAGCAGAGAAGCAACAAGGTCACATTGAAGAAGCATGCCAGCATGTGGGATCACAAGGTGCCAATTGCCTCAGGTAACAGACATCAGACAGCCCCAAACAAATAATCTTATTGAGAACCACAGAGGTTAGAGTGAAGACCCAAACCCATGTGGAGACCATCGAACATCCCCTCACAGAAGGGTCACAAGTATGGGACAAGTCAGTCCAGGGTACAGTATATCACCAATGAAACACACACTATTCCTCTGGTTCCTTGAGACTTCCTTAACCCTGATATTGTGACCACAGCTTACCTTACAATCCCCAAGAGACCAGAACATATATACTGATCCAGACAAGAGCTCTCAACACACGGAATCCAGAACAGATAAACACCTGAAGAACAGAAATGAGAGTCGCAATAGAAAGAGAGTAGAGGTAAGATAAGGGGAGAAAGGGGAGAAAAGGAGGGACTGATCACAATGATCACTGTATGGTCACCCAAACCTAAGGGAAAGAGCAACAGAAACGTGGGTGAAGGGAGAGAGCAGTGAATGTACGATATGAAAATAATAATAATGTAAGAGCATGGGGGAGGGAAGGTAAAAAGAGGAACTAATACCAAGGGTCCAAATAAAAAGTAAATGTTTAGAAAATGATGATGGTGACATATGTACAAATGTGCTTGATGCAATTAATGTATGGAAAATGATTTTAGAAATCAATCTTATATATCTTGACAAATATATTTCTTCTTCAAAAAATATTGCTCTTAATCTTAGAGTCGCTAAGGCAAACGGAAGACATGATAAAGCCAACGAACTCAAAATAAAATTTCTCAAAGCAGCTAGAGAAGTCAATGCCAAATATTATAAGAAAATGTGCAGACACCTAGAGTTAGAAAACCAAAAAGGACGAGCACCGTAGGATATCTTAAACAGAGAGAATTGAAGAAAAAAAATTAAGACTTGAGTTGCAATGTTGAAAGAGTTGGTGGACAAGATACTGAATAATACAGGAAGCCTCAAAATAAGATGGAATGTTTACAAAGAATCACTTATGAGAAAGAAATTAATCGATAATAAAGCATATCAGGAGGTATAATCTGAGTAAGAATCAATGATAATGAAGGCAGAAGTTCCAGTTACACTGAAAGCATTAGCCCAAAACAAGGCTCAATAAATGGATGGAATACAGATCAAAAAGTTTCAAAGAGCAGATAAAATACTGGAAATACTTACTTGTCTATGCAGTGAAAATGTTGAAGACAGCTACCTGGCCAATTGACTGGAAGAGATCTAATTTTGTACCCGTTACAAAGAAAAGTGGCCCAAGAAAATGCTCAAATTATATAACAATATTATTAATACATCATATAAGTAAACTTTTGCTTAAGATCATCAAACAACAGTTGCAGCAGTACATTGATAGGGAGGTGCTAGAGGTAGAGGTCAGTTTTAGAAGAGGACTTGAAATGAGGAATATAATTGCTGATGTGAAATGGATTTTGGCTAGAAGCAGAGCAAGCTATAAAGATGGTGTGGATCATAACAAACTATGGATAGCCATGAGAAGAATGAGAAACTTGTACATGGATCAGAATGTACTTGTGCTAACAGACCAAGGGTATACTGCATGGATTAAAATCTGGTAAGGTATGTATCAGGGTTCTGAACCATCATCATAATTATGCAATCTATATACAGGGAAAATATTCAGGCAAATTGGATTATGTAGAGAAAAATCCAGCATCTAGATTCTAAGAAGGCTTATTAAGAACCTGTAATAGGATGATAACATAACTTTTATTGCTGGAAATGAGGAGGATTTGAACACTTGGTGAAGAAGACTACGGTTTGCAACCTGTAGTATAGATTAAAACTCAATGTAAAGAAGACCAAAATTCTCACAACTGGAATACTAAGTAACATCATGATGAATGGAGAAAAGTTGAGGTTTACAAGGATTTTGCTTTGTTTAGGTCCAGAATCTAGGCCGATGGAAGCTAACGAACAACGCATTGCATTGGAAAAATGTGCTGCACAAAATATTTCTAGTGTGTCAAAAAGCGAGGGAGTCACTTTGAGCACTAAGGTGCCACTGAACCAAGCCATAATATTTTCAGTCCCCTCACATCATGTGAAACTTGGCCATTGAATAAGGAAGATCAAAGACAAATCGATGTGCTTCAATTGCGGTGCTGGTGAAGGATATTGAAAGTACTCTAGCCTGCTCAAAGGACAAACAAATGTGTCTTGAAAGAAGTAGGATGAGTGTGCTCCTTAAAGACAAGGATGCTAAGACTTCATCTTACATAATTTGGACTTCTCAGGAGAGACCAGTCCCTCCCTGGAGGAGGACAACATGCTTCGTAAAGGAAAAGGACAGTGAAAGAGGAAGACCCGCAACAAGATGGATTGACGCAGTGGTTACAGAAGGGGGCTCAAGAATGGGAAGACCTGGACGACTCAGGCCTGGCAGTGTTTTGTTCTGTTGTGCATGGGGTTGCTAAGGGTTGGAACTAATTCATTGTCACCTAACAACCACAATATTGTGGAAAATAGAAATGTAAGAAAATGTAATTGGGCTCATGTAGAAACTCTATGTGGACCAAAAGATAGTTCTTTGCACTTAACCAGGGAATACTATGTGGTTTACAATCAGGAATGGTCTATATCAGGATTGTATCCTTTCTTCACACTCTTCAAGTCCTATGCTTGAACAAATAATAAAAATTGGTCTAAATGAAGAAGAATGTAGCCTTAGGATTAGAGAAACTCTCATCAACAACTTGCAATATCCATATGCTGCAAACTTCTTCCTTGAGCAAGGAGAATATTTGAAACACCTACTGAACAAGATCAATGGGTATAGCCTTAAATATAGATTCCATCTTAACAACAAAAAGCTTAACTACCGGACCACCTGGCAACATCACAATAAACAGACAAGATTGAATTTTTCAAAAAAAATAAATGTTTTTGCTGAGATGCATACTACCACCCAGGGAAGCCGCAGTTAAGAAATCAAAGAATGCATTGCCTTGACCTCTTTAAAGTCATAAAAAGCAAACATGAGACTTTGAAGACAAAAGTGTGTTTAACTGAAGATATTTATGAGGTATTTTCCATTACCTCATATATTTTCAAAAGTTGGACAGTGAATAAGGAAGACTGAAATAGAATTGATGTCTTTGAAGTATGGGGTTGTTGAAAAATATTATATTGTTCACTGCCAGAAAAGAAAATAATAATTGTGCTAACTGTAAAACCACAATATTTCTTAATAGTGAAGATGGGGAGATTTCTCAAATGCTTTAGGCATATCTGAAGAAGGAAACTGTTCTTGGAGAAGGCTTTCATGCTTTGAAAAGTAGAGAGTCAGCCAAAAAGGAAAATATCCTTAAGGACATGGTTAACACAGTAATTGCAACAAGACCCAAATAGGAGTGACTGTGAAGATGACACAGGATCATTAAGTGTATTGTGTTATTTTGCATGGAATTCTTGTCATTGACACCTACCAATAACAGTAACATTCTGTACAGAAGCAGAGCACCAAGTCTTTTCCCAGAAAACTAATACTAGGTTTAAATGATGGACCAACTTTTTAATTTAGCAGTTAAGCACTTAAGGACTATGCCATGAGGCTTCCTTGGGTCTTGCATAAATGTCTCAATTGATCTTTTCCTCTTAAAAACTCATGGAATCAATTTTAATAAGAGTGATACTATCCTGTGAGCAAGAGAATGTGTCTAAAATCAAGCTGTGAAAAGTAGGGGACCAATGAAACTGTGGGGTTTTTTTTTAATTTAAAAAGAAATGTGAGAGAGATTCAGATGGGATTAAAAGAGGTCATTGTTATTTTAACCATGCTACTCCCTCAACCCTGTAAACAATTGCTTTTCTTTAGCTAAGTCAGTTCTTGGGCTAGCAGGATAAAAGATGATGAGAAATCCTGAGGACTGGGTGACCCACCGGGATTACAAATGGAATTGGTAGTTATATATCTCATCTGAGATGACTAGTTACTGTCAGGAAAGCAAAAGGACAGAGGATGAAGCATAGTTAACATCCACAGAGTTAATGATAGCTCCTTCTTCCTGTAACCTGCTCTAAAGTCTCTCTCCAATGTCCTGTGGTTGCTAAGCAACCTCTCATAGAGTGAGCAGGGTCTGTCAAATTCATTATTTTTTGCCTTAAAGAGGCAGTGGGTATGATGAAAGTAGAATCATTGTATTTTATTTCTGTTTATAGTAGTCTAGACTGGGGGGGGGATGAGGAAATCTATATTTCTTGCTACCACTCTCCTCCCTCGCTTTCTGCTTTTAGATATAAAACTCCTTGATCTCTAGAAAGGACTAAACATAAAGTTATGTTTGATACAGAGGCAGAAACAAAGACAAGTGTGTATGTGTGTTGGGGGGAGACAAATGAAAACTTGTGATTTTTTTCTCTCTCCTTTGTTTCCATTTTCAGTTGCTCTGGACAAAAATGATAAAAATCTTGCAACTCAGCAAAAGAACAGGAGAGAAATTAATGTTAGCCCTGCCAAAAGCTCAAATACAGCAAAGGTGAGGAAATTATAGCCTTTCTTTTTGATTTATTAAATTTTGGAAAATATTTGGTGTATTCTGCATTCAAAAATACTAAGTGAAAATTAGATGCAGACCAGAGTAATCTAGTGGCTTTTCCATTGCCGGGTGCCTTCGAGTCAACCCTATGATGCACAGCACCGTAACACTGACCAATCTGAGCCTCCTCACAATTTTTATGCTCAAACCATTGGTGCCAATTCCTTCTCATTGGGGGCCTCTCTTCTTTCTATCTGACTGTATAGTGGTCAGGCAGGATATTCTCTTGTGATGGGTGCCCAAAGTACACAAGGCAACTTCTCTCCATCTTCATTCCCAAGGAACACTCCAGCTGCACTTAACTCAAAGGCACGTCTGTTTGTTCTTTTAGCAGTCTGTGGAACTTTTCATTTTCTTTGACAACAACATAATTCAACTGGATCAAATCTTCTGCAGTCTTCCCAATTCACTGTCTAGCTTTTACATCAATATGCAAAGAGTGGAAATAACCTGGTTTGGAAAAGGCGTAATCTTAGTCCTCAAAGTGACATCTCTGTTCTTTAACACTTTGATGGGTCTTGGGTAAGAGATCCATCATTTGATTTCTTGACTGGTGCTTCCATGAGTGTTGATTGCAGATTCGAGTAAAAGGAAGTCCTTGACAATTTCAAACTTAACTTCACTTATCGTGATGTTGCCTACTGGTCCAGTTGTTAAGATTGTTTTTTTTTATACGTCAAATTCATATTGAAGGCTGTAGAATTTGATCTTCATAAATAAGTGTTTCAAGTCAGCTTTGCTTAGATCAAACAAGGTTGTGCCATCTTTATTTTGTCAGTTAATAAGCTGTCCTTTAATCCTGACATTGAGTTATTCCTTATATAGCCTAGCTGAAAATTATTTGTTCAGTATCAAGATGGAGTAAGTATGAGGACTGGATGCAACACTAAAACCCAATATTCCTGGTTTTAACCATAGGGTATCCCTTGTTTGGCTTGAATACCTGCTTCTTGATCTGTGTACAGCAATCACAAGCACATGAATAAAAAGTTCTGTAATTTCCACTCATCAAAATATTATTTGTAGTTTATTATTATGTCTTTTCTTAGTCAATAAAATACACATGCATATCTTTCCCATGTCCTTTATTTTCAGCAAAGATCCACTAGATATTTATAATGATATTCCTTATTCCATGTTATCTTTGAAATCTGACTTGGATTTCTGGTAGTTCCTTGTGAATATACAGTCACATTCATTTTTTTATTTATCATCAGTAAAATTTTATTTGCATGTGACATTAATGATATTTTTCTCATTCTGCAGGGTCACCTTATCTGGAACCAGAGTAGATATGTTATTTTTTATTTGGTTGGCCAGATGGCTAAATTCTAAATTTCATAGAATAAATGAATGCTTCTAGGACTGCCCCAGTTTGTTGACCTATTGCAATTGCATCAATTCCTGGAGGCTTGTTTTTGCTAAAGATTTCACTGCAGCTTAGATTTCTTCCTTCCATACTATAAGCTCTTGGTCATATACTATCTCTTAAAATGTTAGATCCTTTGGGATACTGTTACTCTGAGCATTTCTTCCATCTTCTTCTGATAGTTCCTATACCATTCAATATTTTGACCATAAAATTCTTCAGTGTTACAAATCAAGGCTTGAATATTTACTTCACTTCTTTCAGCTTGAGATATGCTGAGCATGCTTTTGTTTTGATTTTTGTTAACTCCAAGTCTTTGCATATTTTACTATAACATTTTGCCTTCTCAAGCTGTCTCTGGGAATTTTCTCCTCATTTACATCATCTTTTTTTTCCTATTCACTTTACCTGCTCTACATTGAAGAGCAAGTTTCAGAATCTCTTCTGATATTCACTATTTATATTTCTTCCCATTTGTTTTAATAATCTTTGTTCTTGATTTCATTGTGTTTTTTTGTTCCTGTGTACTGTTTCTGATGTCATTCTACAACTCATCTGGTCTTTAGTCTGTTGTATCAATGTGGCAAATCTGTTCTTGAGTTAGTCAATAAAATTCAGGTAAGTTGTCTTTTGTCTCATGGATTTGTTTAAATTTTCTTCTGTTTCAACTTGAACATGTATATGAACAATTGATGGCTTGTTTCATAGCCGGTCCCTGGTCTTTTTTAAGCTAATGATACTGACTTTTCAGAGGTAGTCAATTTGATTTCTGTGTATTTCAGCTGAAAACCACATGTATAGCCACTGATTTACCTTTGAAAAAGGTGCTTGCAATCATTGGCCTTGCTAAAATCTATCATAAAGTTACTTTATTTCTATGACAAAGGCCACATTTTCCAACTACTGATCCTATTTTTAGGATATCAATCATGAATATGATTTCATCTTGGTCATGTGCTTGATGAATATGAGAATGAAGCAGCTGAGAAAATTTTTCCATTTGTACACTGCTAGCTTTAATTATTGTTGCATGCATTTCAACAATAGCTATATTAATTGCTCTTTTTATGGCCATATGGATATTATCCTATTACAGATATTTTCTTCAAAATAGATTATGAAATTTTCTTACAGCAACAAATATGAAGCCATTCTTCTTGAATTTGTCATTCTTGATGTAACACACATTATGATTGTCTGCTTTAAAGTGGCCAATAACAGTCCATTTTCATTTACTAATAATGCCTATGGGTCTTTAAGGATTTCGTTTCATTTTTGATAACTGTCAATTTTCCCAAATTCAAGCTCAATATGTTCTATTTTCTGATTATTAATTTATTTTACCATGGTTTCTTCTCATTTTCAATCTTATCACATCATCAAATAAAGGTCTAAAATCTTTGCCCCGTCCATGTCATTAATGCTTATTCTATGCTGAGAATGCAGCCCTTCCTCAGTCATATTTTGAGTGCAAATCCTTGTGGTGTCATGAGATCTACACTGGGCTTCTAACCATAAAGTCAGTAATGCAAACCCCTAGCAATTAGGTGAGAGAAAGATTTGCACCCTCAGAAAGCCACAGGGGCAGTTCTACCCTGGTCTATAAGGTTGTTCTGAAATACAATTTGACTTGGTGGGAGTGAGTTTGAATTTTCTAACCCAAAGGACTCATTTTATGTCACTATATAGGATAGTGATCCACAGCGATTCATAACATTTTCAGTGACTAAGACCTTAAAGGAGTGGATTGCCTTTTTCCTAATCTGTTCTTAGTCTGGAAGTTCCACTGAAACCTACTTACCATGGATGACCCTGTTGGGATTTGAAATACTAGTGACATCCTTTCCAGCATCACAGCAACATGAAAACCACCACACCACAGAGTTACAAATTGACAGTCACACTACACATACACATATAACATACCTGGGTGGGAATGCTGGGTAAGAAATTGTACCACCAAGCTCTAGGTTGGGGGTTCAAATCCACCAACTACACTGAGAGAGAAAAATGAGACTATCCTGTTCCCACTAAGATTTAAAGGCTTTAAAATCATATATGCATTTCTATGAATTGAAATAAATTCAAGGGCAGTGGTTTTATTTTAATTTTGATTGTATGTATTCATACACACACTCAAGGGAACTTCAAGAAGTTCATGGAAATATTTTGTTGTCTTTTAATTACTTTTTTGGCAGCCTGTTTTAAAGTGTCCTCTTTCATATAGGTGAGCATACACACATCTATTCATTGATATATACAAACACATTATATCCATATATCTAACAATATACATACATCTATACACAACACAGCCTTTGAGTTATATACATCCTTTACTCCCTCCAACAATATTATGTGCTGGACATAGCAGGCTGTGTAGATTTTATGTGTTTCTCCCATAATTATGCAGCTTTAACCTTTACACATGAATACGTTGCTGTGTGGGTGGCACGATGAACAGTTAAAGTGCACTGCTGTTGCAGAAGAAGAATGTGGGAAATAGAACAGCACAATGACTTGAAAATGTTACACTCCTCTAAATGGCTTTATGTTGTGGCTATATTAGATCAGATTTCAAACAGAGAGTTCTGGCATCCCTGTTTATTTCCAACTGCATTTTCTCCTTCTATGGAGAAATCACAGATCCCTTCATCTCTGCTAAGACGGTCATGCAGAGGAATGATCTCTTCTTTTCAAAATCATTTCCTCAAAGACGATGTTTACGAAGCTCACACACATATTTCTAACCAATGACTATTTTTTGTGTACACTAAGAGAAATAACCCTACCTATATTTTAGTGTTTATAGCATTGCTTTAAGTAGAAAGGCAAAATCATTCTTTGGTCATAATCTTTTATAGAAATTCCTGGAATCCATATGAAATACTAGTAATATTTATTATATTAATAGGGAAAATTACAAAATAGAGGTCCTGAGGTGTGCTAAATGGCTTTCTCCTATCCCCAGACAACCTTGGCACTGTGGTTTAGTCTGGTACGGATCATAGCTCAGAAAACCCAAGGAGCCATTCTACTCTACAGCACATGTGGTTGCTATGAATCACAAAGATTAGCTGGCTGGGATTGTTTTTTGGTTTAGTTTCAAATAACATTGGCACACCTTACTTAAAGAAACAAACAAACTAAGATATTTGTATATGTGGTGAGACTGGGTTAAATGGGGTTAGAAAACTTGTTATCAAAACAAATATGCCATATTCCCTTATTCGTATTTCCTATTAAGTGACACCCAAGTTCTGAAGACTTAAGTATTTCCAAGAGGTGGCTCAAAGCTGGCTCTGAAAACACAATTCAGTTGTTTTATTGTTAGCACCCTGAAGTGCTATTATAAACACTTCCACAACACTCGTTGTGACAATATGAAAGGATCTGGATTGGATGTAAAAAATTCATCTATTTCTATTGGTTAAATGCCTCTGTTCAAGAATATGGTGCTCCGCTTTCTACTGAAGTTTCAAGGGCAGGTTTAAAAGAAGTGAAGAGATTCAGAGGTGTAAATTGTGGAAAACTTGGGCAATTGTATGAGAAAAAAATCTACAAACTGAATTAACTAATCTGCTACTTAACTGACCTGTGTGCTATATCAGAGTTATTAAGAAATTGAAGTATTATTTGATTTTGAACTGTGTAAGTATGCTTATAAATATAAATAAAAATTCATTTTAATAATTACTAATAACCACTGGGCTATAACCTAGGCGGAAGCTTTTATACAATGGAGACCTTTATGTTACCTCACATAGTGGACATGAAAACATAATCTAAGAGTTAATCTTTTGCCTTGAGGTTCACTGGAGGAAATCTAAGCCAATTCTGGTTTACTAATCATAAACGGTATAACATTGATTAATATTTAATTACCTAAAGATCATAAGAATGTGCTGTCCATTTTCATGACACTAGTGTATGTGAAATATTAATAAGAGTAATGCTTTAAAAAGAATGTGTGCTAAATTAATAATAAGTGAGGAAAGACAGATGATGCTATATAACTTTTATTCCTACTTATGTTTTAATCACCATAGTATGTGATTTGCAGTGTTTGTCTTTTCCAGTTTAGAAAGCAGCTAGTCCTTTATGGTTAGTTTTTAAAATAACATATTACTATTGGTGGCAACCCGCTTGCATTTTAGTGGGGTTATATGGATAAAATGAACTCCTGGAGTCTTAGAGCTCATTGGAATTTTAGTTTTATATGCAGTCAACACAGATCTGTTGTATGTTCTTGCAATCAGAACTCAGACGTTGCAGCACACTTAGAAAAGTCTTCCTGTATCCAAAGCTGTTGTTTCAGAAACCAAAATATGCAAGTTTGTAGTTAATGCCTCGGGAGGCCAAGGTAGGAAGAGAAAAATAAGTTGTCCTCAGGTTAGGGTTGGCAGGCTATCTGAAAGAGAAACACAGACAGTTGCTTTTCTCAGGCTAGCGCTTTGAATTTTAAAACATCTTTCTGATTACAAAAGAAGCAACTGCTGTTCTAATCGATAAATACCATTGGGATTCCCATGGATGAAATGAGTGATTCGGAAAACGATTCAACTCTAAAGTTATCTTGGGTTCTGCAGTTCACTCTGTACTATGAGCACAAGGTGATATGAAAGCAACATTAATTAATGAAATGATGAGAAACAAAGAAGGGGAACTATGGTTTGAGAGACCTGACTTTCATTCCCACCGCAGTGCCTTTGATAATTCACTGAACCTCTGTGTTATTGCTGTGTGGTTTTGTGGCCTCTCTGTTATTCCTGTGTGGCTGTGTAGCCTCTATTTGATTGCTGTGTGGTTGTGTAACCTCTCTGTTATAGCCGTGTGGGTGTGTAGTCTCTATGTAAAAGCTGTGTGGGTGTGTGCTGCAGAGTTGACTCCTACTCATAGTGACAGCTGTCCTGTATGTTTTCCTAAGCTAGGTTCTGCATGGAAGCAGGTCACCAGGTCTTTCCTGGGGGAAACTTCTGTTGAGGTTGAGCAGCTGGTTGTTTATCCGTCGTTCTGCCATGGCTCCTTTGGCCTCTCCATCCCTTTTTTGAAACGGTAACAAAGAGGTTAAGGAAAAGGAGCCCTGGTAGCCTAGTGGCACTGAGGGCTGCTCATTGAAAGCTCAGCAATTTGAAACCACAATGGCATCCCTATGAATCAAGATCAAATCAAGGGCAAAACCCAACATACACAGGGACAAATTAGGAGCCTTTTTGTGGTGCAAATAGGTAAGCCCTTGATGGCTAATTGAAAAGCTGGACCTTCAAATCCAGTTAGAGGCACATTAGAGGAAAGACCTGGTGCTCTGATTCCAAAAGGTCACTAGTATGACAGTCCTCTGGGGCAGTACAACTTGGACAGGCCTGGACCATCCTGGTTCAGAATTGACTTGATGGCAATGGATTTGGGGATACATTCTAAGGTCCCTTTAAACTATTGTGTTTATGGGTCTCTAAGTGAGGATGCTTTCACTGATTCCTGAAGAGTGGTGAGGCATCCCATTATACTGATGGCACCAGGGACCTGCCAAAGGCTCAGGAAGAGCAGAATAGGACCAGGTGGCAAAGTATTCATCTGGGCCCCCAAATGCATTCAGCCTCAGGCCACATTCATTAAGAGCCCGCCTACTTGCTGTTCCCGCTGTCTGTGCCCAACCACAGTTCCCCCCATTTGATCCCCATTTTAGGCGTCTGTGAATTTGTTTTGTTTTGCTTATTTGGCAAGCCTACTCCCGTCCTCTCCCTTCTCTCATGCACCCTAATAGCAAGCATCACCCAAAGAGGCTAATTTTGCCAGGCTTGAGTTCCATCAGACAGCCCTTCCCAAAGATTGCCAGGTTATTGCAAAAGTAGACTTTTTTATTACTGGAATAAATACTGTGCAGTCTTTGTAGCCAGCACTTAATGGATTCTTTTGCTAATTCCACTGAATAACAAGGATTCCTTGTGAAAATAAAAGGCAGACAAGGTAGAGTAAACCAGCAATTACATATAATGTGCTGCTGTTAGGCTGCCAAAGTGGTTCATAAACCTGGCAGGGAAAGAGTGGGGTATTTTTCAGGGCTTTCACCCCACTCCGTTACTGCATGCCTTCCTCTTGGTGAGCTGTTTACATGGAGGTGAATAGATGCTGCAGCTGTCTCTTTCTGTGGTCCGCTAGTAAGCCTTTATTACCTCCTTTCTTTTGTCTCTCTCCCTGAGAGAATCCCCTTTTCATCCTAATACCTTATTTGCTTATGAGCCAAAGCTTCGACAAAGCCAGAAGTACAAGAGGACAGACACAACACCATCGGAGGGTGATAAATTGTTGTGGTTCAGACTATGGTCTTCCGTGTTTGAGAAGCCTGGGTCCTAAGGCTATTCTGTGCCATGTGCAAGCTGTATGACTTAGGGACATAATAGTACTTCTCTCCTTTTCAATTTCCATCCTTGAAATGGAGATAGACGGCTGAGCCCCGGTGGCGTAGTAGTTGTGCGCAGGACTGCGGCCCACTGGGATGGAGGTTCAATTCCAGCTCCACAGGAGCAAAGGTTGGGCCTTCTACTCCCACCACCAGAGGGCAGTGATGCCTAAAAAAGAAATGGAGATAGACGATATCCAACTTTCATACAACTCACAGTTAG
Source organism: Nesogale talazaci (assembly GCA_004026705.1). Taxonomy (NCBI): domain Eukaryota; kingdom Metazoa; phylum Chordata; class Mammalia; order Afrosoricida; family Tenrecidae; genus Nesogale; species Nesogale talazaci. Next base: position 81,389 of record PVJH01003903.1, on the reverse strand, counting down.
TAACTGAGTCCTGCAAGAAAACAAACACAGCCTCCACTGCCACAAGTCAATTCCAGTTCATAGCAATCACCGGGGCGAGAATGGATTGTCTCTATCATATTTCTCTGACTGCAGATATTTAAGGGAACAGACCTTTCATCTTGCTTTCTTGGTAGTACTGGTGGACTTAACCTACTCATCTTTCGTTTAGGGGAGTGTTACAGTATAATGTCATATCAGAGCTCCGTGACTCTGTGAATCCTATAATACTAAAAATAATTTCAGGGGCTAATCCCCGGGGGCATAGTGGTTGAGTGCGGGATTGCGGCGCATGGGCTCGGTGGTTCAAATCAAGCAGTGGCTCTCCAGGAACAAGGGTGGGTAGCTCTCATGACCACCAGAGGGCAGTAATGCTCCCCCCCCCCCAAAGAAAAGCAGAACTAGCTACATCTTTCTCTGAAGGAATACCTGTAGTTGTTGTTGTTGCTGTTGTTGTAGTTGTTATTGTTACGTACATACGTACCTGTTGTTGTCACGTACGATTGAGTCAGTTCCAACTGACAGTGGCTCTATGAACAAAAGAATAAAACACTACCCAATCAGGCATCATCCTCATGATCATTCTTCTGTTTGAATCCACTGTTGTAGCCACTGTGCCAATCCATCTTGTCAGAGATCTTACTCTTTCTTTTAACTTCCCATCCACTTTCCCAAGCAGGCTGTCCTCCTTCAGGAACTGGCCTCTCCTGATAAGATTTCCAAAGTACATCACTTCCTTGGCTCTCAAAAGCATTTTGGCTGTATGTCTGTCTTCTAAGACAGAGCTTTTGTTTTTTTGACAGCTCATGGTACTTTCAATATTCTTCACCAACACTATAATTTAAATGTATCAATTTTTCTGTATCTTTCACCCTTTGATCTTTGATTGCTACTCCATGAACATTGTTTTGGGGTCCAAGAAGACAAAATCCTTGACAACTTCATTTCTTTCTCCATTCGTCACGATGTTACCTATTGGTATGTCTCTAAGAATTTTTATCTTCTTTACATTGAGTTGTAATCCATATCAAGGGCTATAATCCTTCATCTCAACAGAAAATGCTTTAAGTTCTCTACTCTTTAGCAAAGTTGTGTCATCTACCTATGTAGGTTGTTAATAAACCTTCCTCTAATCCTGATGCCAGATTCTTCTTTAAACGATAAGCTTCTCTGAAGATTTGCTCTGCATACAGATTGAATAAATATAGTGAGAAGATACAACCCTGGCACACACCCTTCCCTGGTTCTGTGTGCACAACTGTTTCATAATCCACGTACATATTCTGCATTGGCACAATGAAATATTCCGCAACTTCTATTCTTCTAATGACTATGTATTGCTTTTAATGATCTATACAGTCAAATACCTTTGCATAATCAATGAGACACAAGCAAACATCTTTCTGACATTCTCTGCTTTCAGCCAAGAGCCAACTGATGTCAGCAATGCTGTCCCTTGTTCCACATTCTCTTCTGAATCCAGTCTGGACATCAAGAAATCAACTGTCAATGCACTGCTGCAACTATTGTTGGCTTATGGTGAGCAAAATTTCACTTATCTATGATATCAATGATATTGTCCTATAATTTGAAAATTCTATCAGATTGTCTTTTTTGCTATGGGTACAAATCAGCATTTCCACCTGTATCAGCCTCACAACTACTGCTATCATTGAGTCCACTGTTGCAACTATTGAACAAATTAACCTTGTGAAGGAACTCCTTTGCCCTCATTGGCCCTTCACTTCATCAAATATGATGTCTTCCTATATAAACTTATATTTCTTAATTGCATATTCAAAGCAGTCAAGTCATACCATCTACTGTTGTACACTTAAAACCTCAGAAATCCCAGAGACAGGCCTTTACTGCTCTCTTTGGTTGTTTCGAGTTAACATCTATTCAATGAGAATGAGATCTTGGTTAATATATGGTAGCAAAAAGCCAGGGTTTTGAGTCTTACTTCGGAAACTGCTGAATCCATCCACCATGACTGACCCTGCTGGTATTTTAAAATTCGTAGCAGAGATTCCGGCACCACAGCAGCATGCAAGTTGCCACAGTGCACCCCACTGACAAATGAGTGGCAGATGTCTGTGTTCAAGAGGAGTCATAGCTCCAATACAAACTCCCAAACTATCACACTTTGGTTCCCCAAGATGGGGAGGCACTTGCAAATCTGTTCTCGCTGCTGTAAATTCAACAACGATAAGAGATATTTTCTTTACCTTAATGAGCATCCTCGGCAAATTCCTGTGTCAATCTTTACATCTTTTTAGAGTTTGGAGGAAGTTATAGAAGACAATGAAAAAGGAGAATGGCCAGGATTTCAGAATTCTCAGTGGAATTAAGCTTCTTACATGACCTTCCCAAGGGCCATTCTTGGAGATGACTCAGTTAAGAGAGGGAGAAATAGACCATGGTCTTAAGTGTAGCCTTTCTATGTATTTCTTAGAACATCTTTTGAGTACAAACAACATAAAGGCATCAAAGGTACACAGAAAATAAAGGTCTGGAGAATGATGTACTGAAAATATCTGGTGTCATTTCACAGAATCCAGGAGCAAATGAATAAATACAAACTCAAGAAGAATTTAACAGTTTAGAGCATTAACATCATTCCACTTTCTTTAGCATGACATGGTATCTTAGCACTAATTTGTTCCAGTATAATAGCTTCATAGTCTCTCTCTCTCTCTCTCTCTCTTTCTCTTTCGCCCCCTGCTTGATATGAATATGTCAAATGTGTCTACTATCATTCTGACTTCATAACCTGTCCCAATTTTTCACTTTCCAAAATTGACTAGAGTTTGGGTCCAGTTTTTTAACTCCCAGATAAACTGTATTGGCTCACTGCGATTCTAGTCCTTATTTCTATGCCTTGGGCCTGAGCCATGAATAGTGTTCTAAGTGAGCCAAGAGTTTCCGTTCTTTGGAGGAAGAATTTCTCAGAATTAGAGGACAGAGACCCAACAGGTATCACAGAAGACATGAACTACATTTTCCATATAATGCAGTCACTAAAAAGATACACAAAATCTTGTACAGCATGTATACTCCATGGGGTAGAAATTACAGGGATTTGAGCTGAGACAAAAGCAAAACAAAAGCAAGATTTATGCTCTGAGTGTGTGTATGATGTGTGACCATCCTCTCGCCAGCACTTTCTGTACCAACTTCTTGAAAACATACCTTTATTTACAAGGGATTTTCCTTCTCATTTCCTTCTGTTCACCTTGGTACACCAAAGAGTTTGAAGCAATACATTTTCTTTAAGTTATACTCTGAAAATAACACTCATCTTCATTAAAATCTACCCACATTTTTTATTGTTGTTGGTTGCCATCAAGTTGATTCTGATGCATAACAATCCTTTAGAGATACCTACTCCACTGGGTTTCCAAGATTAAACTGTTTACAGGAGCAGGTTTTTCTCCTGGGGGGCTTCCGCATAAGTTCATATAACCACTGCTTTGCTTAGCAGCAGAGTCTGCACGAATTAGGCACCATGGGGGGCTCCTTTCAACTCTATTTAATCAGATGTAAAGTGAGGATAGTCACATCCATCATGAGCAGTGTTTGAAAAGGATTGAATGAGATACTGCCTGCATGATGTTCAGTGTGTTGTTGTTGTCCCTAGGTGCCTTGCAGTCAGCTCTCATTAATGGTAACCCTATGTACTCACAATACAACCAAACCCTGCCTTATCCTGCTCTGTTTTTGCAGTTGTTATGATGCTTGAGTTTTCTCTTTCCATCATTACATCAGTCACTCTCTTGAAGGTCTTATTCTTTGTTGCTGATACATGGTAAGGCATTAATGTATTTTAATCCTTTCATAATTACTGCTGTTCTTCTTATTGCCATCAGTATTGTTGGTATCATGTCAGCAGATAAGTACACTTATAGAACATAGGGACTTAGGAGGGAAAGAGAATGTCTCTGCCCAGGAAAGACTTTAAAGCTTCTTTAAAAACTTGCAACTTGGGATCCATGAAGGGAGATGCAGCAGCAGGAGAGAACACACAGAAGTATATGGACTTCTGCTTTATCCTGCATTTCATGACATGCCAATGGTCAGGTGACATAGAGAAACTACTGAAGAAGAATGATCATGCGTCTACCTGTCAACATTTGATTTGCATACTTTCGATAATGTGTTAGCCCAGGTAGACTAGAGAAACAAGTGCATAGACACACATATGTACATAAGGGAGAGTGTGTATATAAGAGCAACTGAACATTGAGAAAAACATCCCAACCCAGCCCAGTGCAAGGTCATAAGCCCCATATTATCCCATACGTCTGATTACAATCTATAAAATCCTCTTCAGACTCATGAAGCATATGCAATAACACCAGAACAATCACAGATCAGAGTGTGCAGAGTCTTGTATATCCAGTGGCAGTAGAAGCATCTCAGCACTGGCAGGGGTCTCCTCTAGGCCCCTAAAGTTTCCAGGGCTCAGGGTCTATCAACATGTGGCCATGTGTCTTATCAGCTGCAATGTCTCCCAGTGAGAAATCTTTGTGTCTTGTCAGTAGAGCATCTCCAAGGGACTAAGGGTTGAGTCTCTCACCTCCAAGGAGGAAACACAACCAGACTTCCCAAAATTCTCAGGAGAAAGCCCTGGTCTCCAGATTGACAGGCTAGAAGACTCTTAATCCTCAAATTGGCACCAGATTAAGTGACTGCCATGGGTAATTATATAGCATTTACTTTAAAGGAACGTAGGCCTAAAAACCAACAGGCAAAGAAAAAAATCTGACATTATTTTTATTTGAGTAATTCTTGCTAAAATGCTCTGTATAAATAACCCTCTGCTATGGTTAGAGTCCATGTCTGCTTCGTATGGCACTGCTTCTGTTTACTTACTCTCACATTTGTAAGCTCTGGGCACTTGCATTGATTTTGATAGCACAGATGCTTTATTTGCAAAAGCTTACCCTCTTGTGCTGCAATTAATGAGCCTACTGAAGAGGCTGTAGAGAGAATGGAGTGAGATTTACTGCTGAGCTTGTTCAATCTCATGGTAAAGATGGAACGTGTGGGTCTAATCGACTATTAAGGGGACCTGGTTGTGCTGTGGTTAGAGTGCTCAGCAGTGAAATGAAAGTTGAGTGAGTTGGCTCCTGTAAAGACAACAGCTCTGAAACTCAAGGGAGGCAGTTCTACATTGTCCAAAGGAGTCGCAATTGACTTAGCAGCAATGGGTTTTAACCAACTATTGTATGGTTCAGTCACCCAGTTGCTCACTCACTCACTCACTCACACATCACAGAGTCAATTCTGACTAACAGTGCCCCTACCTGACAGGGTAGAACTGCCCCATTGGGTTTCCAAGATTTTAACATTTTCAGGAGTAGAAAGCAATTGTATGATTCAAAGTGCTAAGATGTCTTAAAGTCATTCAGCTTCCAAGAGAGAAAGATAATTCAGAGGTCTTTAGGATTGTATCTCAGGAATTCCGCTCTTAGGGCCTATGTATTTTTATCAGCAGGAGTTAAGATTGAGGCCGATCTACAAATCCTCCACTCCAAAAGAACTATTAAATTCCTTTTATGTGATTATCCCTAGTAAGACCCTGGAGAGTATAAGCGCAAAGGCACACAGATGTGGTTTTTTTTTTATTTTTTTAAAGAAAACCCCTTCTGACCTCAGGGGACTCAGTTGATAATTGTAAAATTTGGAAAGACCAAGAAGCTTCTTGCCTCCACTAAATTAAACTTCAGGTTTTGAGATTGAGATAAGAACTAAGTCTGCCTCATTTTTTCTTCATTTTTCCCTTCAAGAAGTCCTTGGCAGAATATTCCTGCATCCTATATGGTGATTTGCACCTGGACTGTTATGTAGAATTGTCATTAGAGTGGGTCCACTTTATTTCTTCCACAGATTAAAGACATTCATTCTTCTATCACTTAACAGACCTTGGCCTCTCAGTACAAAAGATCAAGAACAGGGGAAGGGTTGATTGTAAGATAAAGACCACCTATACGGGCTGAGCTCCGATGGCGCAGTGGTTGAGTGCGGGACTGCGGCCCATAGGTTTGGGGGTTCAAATCCAGTGGCAGCTCTCCAGGAGCAAGGCTGGGTAGCTCTGTGTTAGTCCAGGTAGACAAGAGGAACAAATTTCAGAGACACGCATATGAAAACAAGGAATGGGTTTATATTCAAGAGGAACAGGACACTGAGAAAAACATCCCAGCCCAGTACAGCTCAAAGTCACAAGTCCGATATTAACCCATATGCCCTAAATCAGTCCATAAAGTCTTCCTCTGAAGTCATAAGTCAGTGGGTACAGAGTCCTGGCACCAGCAAGGCTCCTTGCTTCCAGAGCTCAATATCCATCAACAGCATCCCATGATGGCAGAAGCATCTCATCGCTGGCAGAGGGCTCCATATGGCTGCCCCAGCCTCAGAGGTCCAGCTCCATCAAGGCAAAGCAGTGTGCTCTCTCCACCGGCTACTCTAGCTTCCCAGCCGCCACCATTCTGTGTTGTCTGTGACTAATCATCTCTGAAACTAACTCCCCACAACTGGGGAAGATAGCTTCTCATCTTCACGAGGGAAATATCGCGAGATTTCCCAGAAGTCTCAGGAGAAAGCTGTGCCCACACAGAGGCCTCATCGGCTACTCAATGGCTATCTCCAGATTAACAGGCCAGACTCCACCCCTACATTTCAATCATAAAATTAACATAAGCACATGACCGCCACAAGCTCCCGTGACCACCAGAGGGCAGTGATGCTCCCCCCCCCAAAAAAAAAGACCAGCTATACATGCCCCCTGCCATAAAGCCTATTTTGATTCACAGTAACCTTATAAGACAGAGAAGGACCGGCCCTGTGGATTTCCGAGTTTCATCCTTCTCCAGAGGATTTACTCATTGTTGTGAGCTACTCAACTCAGAACCCACTGGGTTGTCTGGTCTCCAAAGAATGAATGTGCTTTCAGAGGGGTGGGGGTACATATGATTCAATTAACTTTTTAAGTGTTAAAATACGTGAAAACATTGAAAGTCACTGGAATAGGGAGGTTTAGCTACAGCTTACATGATTGATAGACACTCCAGCTCTCATTATTCTCATACTACATACATGTCAGAAACCTGCTGCAGAAGCTAGATTATGAGGTAGCAATATTAGACATAAAAGCAGATACATGGAAGCCCTTATCTTCCTGCAACGATAGGCAGTATTTTTGCTACGTACAATATTATTTGAAATTTCAATTCACTTTTTCCAGTTTAATGACTAGAAAATGAGTAATGTCACAACACTACAGGGAGTCACACCCCACTGTGAAACTGATGCATTAAGTCAGATTCATGTGCTGGCAGGGTCATCCACAAGTGGACCATATTGTTGGAATTCGACATAGAGACACAAGACTAAGGAGGGTTGAGACACTGACATTAGCTAAGCGTGCTATAACTCAGGGGTCCTCACATTTTTTTCAGCGTGTGAGATACTTATAAAATGATCAAGTCAAAATGATCTACCAACTACAAAAAATGCAAAACATGTATGTATTTTTATTTATTTGTTAGATGTACTCATACTTGCACGTAGTGCAGTTGTTTATGCACGTGTTTGACACCTAAGATTGCATCTGATTGGCTTTGCTGTGTATGAATTAAGTGATGGAATTGGTGAAAGGCTAATGTCCATGTTTTTGTAAGGCCATGTGATCTACCCCCAGTACATCTGTGATGGACTAGTAGATCATGATTGCGTACTGAGCACCCCTGCTATAATTGAACTACATAATAGAGACTACCACCACAACGATAACAACAAAGAGTGCGGATGGTTTAAAAGTGACATCTTTCACCCATGGTAAAGTAGATTTGATCCACCAATTCTAAGGAGAACAATTATAAAATGAAAGGAAACAAATATTAGGGTTTTTTTTTTTGAAGGCGTGAGATAGCAACTGAGGGGGTCAGCATTTGAGGAGAAACAATGCAAGCATGACGTCTTCAGCTAAGTCATTTGCCATTCCTTAGCATCATTTGCTGAAGAGGATAATCGATAGGTGGTGGAACTATGTTTTCAGCAGTTTCCCAGAAATAGAGAGGGAAAAAAAAGAGAAATTTTGATGAAAGAGTCAAGTGGACGTTGAGACTCTCAAGTCCTGGAGAAAAGGAATCCAGAGAGAAGAGAGCCTGCCCCACAGTTTCACCTTTCCCCGGCAGCATCTGCTGATTCCTAAACTTCATCCAGTGAGAGGGCCGGCAGCCAGCCCAAGGTGAAAGTTCAAACACTGAAGAGCAAATCTGAACTTTGGAGAGAGCCACAGTGCTGAGAGGACAAAAAACGGGAGCAGAGGCAACTAGGGAGTTGGAACCTTGGTTAAGCCAAACTTGAAACTCAAAGACCGGACTTCACAAAATACTAAGACCCATGTTTGACCCTTTGGGGTAGCTAAAAGGATTGAAATCATCTCCCTCCACTTTTATTGTTGCCTGGAAATCTGTGAACTGCAAAATGTTCTCTTTGGAGAAAGATGATACCAAACTCTGTTTCTTTCCATCATAATGTCTGAAATTTGGTTTAATACTAGAAGGAGTCACACATATTTTTCAGATACAGATTTAAAAATAGTTGATATTTAAATTTCTAAGAAAATCAGACAAAAGTATCAACAGAGATTCAGATACCTAAACAATGTTTAAACAGAAATTGTCTAACTAATGCAAACTAGAAAATGTTTTGGACTGAAAGAGAGTGATGAAGACAACACATCAAAACTTACATTGATCAGATGCCTTCTGTTAACAGTGCAATTTGTGATGAATGACTTTTTTTTTTTTTTTGCATTGGGCAGCCAAAGGCTAATAGCTGAGGACAGTCATACAGGTGATGTCTGACTATGTGATTGATGCTCAGTTAAAAGTCTGGTCACGGACTGAGCCCCGGTGGCACGGGACTGCGGCCCACTGGGATGGAGGTTCGATTCCAGCTCCACGGAGCCAAGGCTGGTCCTCCTACTTCCACCACCTGAGGGTAGGGATGCCCCCCCCCCCAAAAAAAAAAAGTCTGGTCCCTAAGTTCATTGTGAGCTTCCCTGCTTTGCATGTGTTGGAGGCATCACTGCAGAGAGAATAAAGAACATCTTTTCACTGCCCTGGCAGAGCTTCTGGAAGACTGGTCCTGGATTTCCTGGTGCTTCTACCCATGCATCTTTACATTTTCTGATTTTAATTTATATTATTTCTATAACTAATTAAATCTATAACATTACCATTGAGTACAACTCATAGTAGAGGACAGCGTATAATGGCCTCATGGGGTTCCCCAGGCTATAATCTTTGCTGGAGCCTACTGCATATTTGTCTTCCAGGAATGACAGCTAAGGTCATACTGCTGACCTTCAGTTGAGTAGCCATGTGCTTCATTACTATGCCATCAAAGTTCTATTAGTTCTACTAATATCTATTCTGAGACTTGTGAATTCTTCAACAAATCATTGAACCGGAGGGTCATCCCAGGACACCTGATCTAACATATGAGTTCATTCGGGAATGAAGGGCTGGGTAGTACTTGGAAATGGGTACAAGGGAGCAGTATGGGGCACTAAAAAGATTCCAGTTCTTCTTTGGGTTGGTAGTTTCACAAGTGTGCAAATGCATATAAAAATTCACTACTTTCTATATATTCATTTTGTGTATTTTATGGCAATTTTACATCAAATCACCAAATATGAAACTATATATAAAAATCATTTGACTTACACCATTAATATGTTTGAAATTTGCTTCAAATTCTGTTCACTCCTTGTTCTTTCTGACTGGGAATGCACACAAATTTAAACCAACCTCAAACACAGAAGTCTAATTAAACCCTGACATCTCCATGTCACTTTCCTCAGACCACTGCATTTCCTTTTCCTCTCTCAATTTTCTTGAATGCTTGCAATGACATTCATCTATATCAACTTTCAAAAGGGACTCATATTTGCAAAGAAAAGTCTCCTTTTCTGAGAAAGAGATGTGGATCCAAGGAACTGAAATGAACTTGTGACCCAGAATTTGGTATTTTACTAGTATTGTAGACAAAATCCATCTACATGTTTTGTCTTTCTTTGTTTTTTTAAACAAAGAAACAATTTGCCCTAAAGAAACATTGGTGGCTCTTTTGTGAAGGACCAGATAAGTGTATCTCACTGAACCACAAACTGTGTGTTTTCTGTCATCAGTGTTTCAAAAGTTCCAAAGATTGGTCTTCCAGCCAAAGCCTCCAGGGAGTATATATGAAGCTGCTCAATATCCAACTCTTTTTTCGTCATAGCATCACTAGAAGTGGATAGAAATGATTGATCCTCTCCTCCACTGGACGGTCTACTTATCTATCAGATTTTCAATGAATACATTTGAAAATCTAAAAGTATAGAATTTAGTGAATTTTTAAATATATTTGAAGCAAATTCCTAACATATTAGTAGTGCAAAATGAATGATTTTATATATAATTTCATACCTGATTATTTGTTGCAAACTTATTTTCCCGTACATAGTTTGATCGATGTAAAATAACTATAAATGGAAAGTGAGAAATTGGGACATGAATTGAAGTTACTGTTGAAAATCAATAGATAAATGGATCATCCAGTGGAGGGTAAGGTCAATCATTTTTCTCTGTTTCTACTGATGTTATGAAGAAAAAGGAGCTTGGGTATTGAACAACTGTATTCTCACTCAAACTTAACACTCCCTGCCACTGAGGGCATTCTGACCCCAGAGGACCGTCCAGGAAATACTGATTAAAATGCAGTGTAGTCAGTGAAGGAGATAAAAAGAGTTGGAAAGAAGGCATGGATCCACCACTTGGTAATTTCTTGGCCCAAATCTGCAAGGTAACAAGAGATGCTTAAAAAGAAGTTTTCTTAGGCTCTGGGTGTGATCTTCCTTGTCTGTAAGGCAGAGGCCAGTGTCTTCGTCTGAAATCCAACTCTGTTCTGAAATAGAAGGCTAGTGCTCATGAGATAGGTTTAAAAAGTTCATAATACAGCAATATAAAAAGATAATGGCCTGGTCACCCTTCATGTCTGGCAATGAACTCACCTCCTAGGCTCAATTTTTAGCAAAACAAGGGGAACATGAACACTGGTTAGGCACAACACAACTTAGTACGAGCAACCATTTGAGATCAGCAGGACAGAACTTATCCAATGACCAAGGTCAAAGTTCAGGAAAGAGGACCACCTGCAAACAGGAGACACAGGAAGGAAGTGCATTAGTCTTCTTACACTGAGGACACAGTGAATGAGAGGAAGGAAAGTGTATCTGAATTGTTGAATACAAAACTAATGGCCTGCTCTGTAGACCTTCACCCATTCACACAAATTCAAAAATATAAAGAAGGAAATTAATGAAAAAATTCTTTGAACTCCTTTCCACAAATGTATTTTGAGGGATACTTTCATATACAAGTGCCACGTATTTGCTTTATTTATTTGTGCCTGGCTTCCATATTGTACTATCATCGGATTTGTTCTTAGAGAACATACTAGGCATTTAAAAATACCCAGACAAGAACAAAACAAACAAAATAACCACCTCACTGTCATTGAGATAATTCTAACTCACAGCAGCCCTGTACAGGGCATTGAACTGCTCCTGTGGTTTTCTGATACTACAACTCTTTCTGGGAGGAGAAAGACTCAACTCTCTCAGGGAATGGTTGGTGATTTCCAACTGCTGACCACCCAGTTAGAAGCTCAATATATCTGTGGTAGTTGGGGATTATAGAACTACACACGCTAGGTATGGAGTTCAACCTGTCAATCAAATGGTAGCTTGAGGGTATTTCCTGAGGGTATTTCCTTTTATGGGAGTGAGGGACTCTGAGAACTGCCATATTGCCTTCTTGCCATAGAGGTCTTTGGCACACACACTCAGAGCTGCTAGACTTGAGTTAGACTGGGTTGGGATACTTTCTTTTTTGTTTGTTTGTTTTTGTTTTGGGGGCATCACTGCCCTCTGGTGGTGGGAGTAGGAGGCCCAGCCTTTTGCTCCTGTGGAGCTGCTGCTGGAATCGAACCTCCATCCCAGTGGGCCGCAGTCCCACGCACAACCACTACGCCACCGGGGCTCAGCCCGGGATATTTTCTTAATAAACAACTTTTTCTTATACATAGATGAGTGTCACTGGACTTGTTTCTCTGGCAAGCTGGTCCAACAAAGTATCCAAATAAATCATTTACACAATTACCACCTTTTATTTCCTTTATTATCTTGACAATATATGCTATAGTGAGTTGCTGTGTTGGCATTGTTAAATGCTAAGGGGTATAATAATGGTTACTTAGTTATTTCAGTGACAGCTAAAAACCAAGAAACCCACTGCCACCCAATCAGTTCAAATTGACCCTCTATAAGGTTTTTAAGACTTTGAATAGGGTCAGACAAGGATCATTTGGGTGTTAATAATTAAGATTTAGGCTACAGAAAGAATTAAAGGTCGAGCAAGTCTGCAAACATAATTTTCCAGACTTGATTTTATTAACGTAAAATTAAGAACATGTCAAATAAAATATTTCAGACCTAACCACATCATCTCATTCAGCAGTTTCCATGTCTGGGCATTAGTTCCAAGTGATTTTCAGTATAGATTTCTAGAACTTGATTTTCTAAGGCTTCATAGACAAGTTCAATGATTTTTTATATCAAAATTCCCCACATAGTTTGGAGTATAATCTGAATTGGAGAAAATTATATGAATTAACAATGACTATATAGTTTACTATGGTTTAAAATGTACTCAAATCAATTCTTTAGGAAATATCTGACTAGAACAGCATTAATTTGTGATCATAATTTAAAAATCATCTGGAAATTTTATGAAAGAAATTAGCAGACATTTTAATTTTCCTCTCTCTCTGTTACTTGATACTTAATGTAACTCCAAGCAAAATTATTTTATTATATTGTATTTTACTTTGTTCAAACATTTTTTCTTTAAAAAATCATTTTATTGGGGGCGGTATAATCCATACATGGATGCTTTGCATCGAGCATATTTGTACATTTGGTGCCATCATCATACTCAAATGATTTTCTTTCTACTTGAGCCCTCAGTATCAGTTTCTCATTTCCCCCACTCCCTTCCCCACTTTTGCTCCCTCATAAACCCTTGATAATTTATAAATTATTATGTCATGTCTTACACTGACTGATGTCTCCCTTCACCCACTTTTCTGTTGTCTGTCCCACAGGGAGGGGGTTATATGTAGATCATTATCAGCAGTTCCCCCTTTCTCCTCAGTTTCTCTCCCACTTTCCCCTTCCCCTCCTGGTTTTGGTACTGAGGGACTTATCTGTCCTGGATTCCCTATGTTCCCAGTTTTTATCTGTACCAGTGTACTTTCCCTGGTCTATCCAGATTTGTAAGTTAGAACTGGAATCATGATAGTGGGGGCGGGGGGGGTGAGGAAGAATTAAATAACTAGTGGAAAGTTGCATGTTTCATTAGTGTTATGCTGCACCCCGAGTGGCTCATCTCCTCCCTGTGACCATTATGTAAGGGGATGTCCAGTTGCGTACAGATGGACTTTGGGTCTCTGCTCTTAGCTCTCCTTTATTCACAATGATATGACTTTTTTTTTCCATCCCTGATCCCATTTACATCTCATGATCACACAGATTGGTGTGACTCTTCCAAGTGCTTTGATGCTTCTCAGCTAGATGGCCACTTGTTTATCTTTAAGTCCCCAGATGCTATATCTTGATAGCCAAGCACCCTCAGCTTCAAGAAAACGTCTCAAAGGAATTCATATCTTCATGTTTTATAGTCATTTGTCTGAGTAGCTTTCCAAATGCTGTTTGACTTTATTATTCACAGCCTTAAGATGAGTATCCAAAGTCCATTGACTATTTATGTATAACTCTAAACAATGGAGCCCTGGTTGCAGATGTTTGTGCATTGGGTTGCATTCCATAGTCAGTAGTTTAAAACCACCAGCAACTCCACTGGAACAGGACAGAGTTTTTGACTCCTAGAAAGAGATACAGTCTCAGAACATCACAGGGAGGGGTAGTTCTACTCTACCCAATACAGTCATTATGACTCAGCATCAACTTAATGGCAGTGAGTTAAAAGTTAAAATATACAATTAGGGCATTCTACCTATATTACCACACCCAATCTTTACCACAACCCAGGAAAGGAATTCGGCCAATGTCTCAATTTTCCAGATTAGACCACTCACCAGGGTCACCATTTTAACAAGTAATAGTCAAATCAATCCTCACAATTACAGAATCAGATATCAAGGCTGTTACACCAGTTGTTTGTTTTTTGTCGTTTTTTTTTTTTTTTTTTGGTTTTTGGGGCATCACTGCTCTCCGGTGGTGGAAGTAGGAGGCCCAGCCCCACTGCTGGAATTGAACCTCCGTCCCAGTGGGCCGCCGTCCCGTGCACAACCACTACGCCACCGAGGCTCAGTCCGTTACACCAGTTTTAAACCAAACATTTTTCACCTAGGTACATAAATAACGTATGCCCCTTTTACTGCAATTTGAAACCAATTGAAGCAATACATGACACAATTCAAAAGAGAGTTTGTGGTCTCATTTCACTGCAGTTCATTTGGTAACTAATTTCATATACCTATAGTTATAGCACAAAAGGTCTTGGTGGTATAGTGTTATGCACCGGACTGCTAACTGCACAGTACGCAGTTCAAAACCACAAGCTGCTTCAAAGGAGAAAGATGAGACTTTTCACTCGCCTAAAGAATTACAGTCTCAGAAAGTAACAAGGTTCAGTTACATCTTATTCTATAGGGCATCTATGAAACAGAACTGATTCAATGGCAGCGAGTTTGATTTTGGAGTATATTATATAAACCCAATGTGTTTTTCATAATTTTGCATTTTTAGATAAGTGATTTTTTTTGTCCCTCCAAATGATTTGCTCTTGTCATGTGGATATGATTGAAGTCAAATCATGTTTCAGACTCCTATTCGAGTATCTGTCATGCCTTCCCAAGAGTCTGTTAATATTCTGGGCACACATCAATCATTTCTTCCAAGACACTGAGGACCCTCTTTTGATCTAATATCATATAATTTGGAGGATGGGGTTTTCAATGAAGTTGTTTAGTGCTGTGTTCTGCAAGTGCCCATAATATTAATGGTGTTGATGGGAGCAACTTTATTCTATGTGTTTGAAACTTTAAAGATCTATATTTTGGTAAACGTATGGCATTAGTGAAGAGAAATAGCTCCCCTCCTTTTTCATCAGAAACCAGATTTCACTTAGCCAAACTGACTCCTCTTTTCATAGGAGAAATGAAAAGAAAACCTTGGTAGTGTTATTGGAGACAAGCAACTGAAGAAGTTCTTGAGGGGACTAGGCATTAGATGTGCTCACAGGATATACTGACACTCTCTTGTCAGCTTCTTTTAGTACGTTCTTGGATCGTCTTCAGAATATCAATTCCATATCTACAGTGTAGTGATAGGATGACATCTACAACCCTACAGGGAGAACTAGTTTATAAAACTACTATTTAAATGTATGCACCAACCACTAATCAAAACGACGAGGAAATTGAAAACTATTGCCAATTTCTGCAAATTGCAATTGATCAAAGGTGCAGTCCAGTTGCGTTGATAGTTATTGGTGACTGGAATGTGGAAGTTGGAAACAAAGAAGGAGAATCCTCCATTGAAAAGTGTGTCCTTGGTAATAAAAATTACCCTGGAGATTGCATGATAGAATTTTGCAAAACCAAGAAGTTTTCCATTGCAAATACCCCTTAGCAACAGCATAAAAGCAACTAATCACAGTGGATGTCACCAGATGGATTACCACTAAATTAAATCTACTATATCTGTGGAAAGAAACAGTGGAGAAACTTAATATTACCAGTCTGAACAAGGACATGAGATGATTGCTGAATAGATTTTCCATTGCTTGTATGCAAGTTTAATTTGAAGCTAGAGAAAATTAAGGCCAAGAAAACCAAATAAAAATTAAGTATATTGTTAATAGGTGCTGTTGAGAGAACTCCAATTCATAGTGACAACTTGCAAAACAGAATGAAATATTGTGTGGCCCTGCACTGCTTTTGTAATCTTTGTCATTTGAACCCGTTGCTGAAGCCAGGGTATCAATTTATCTCCTTAAGGGTTTCCTTATTTTCACTGACACTATACATTACCAAGTACAGTAACCTTTACCAGAGTTCTGCTCTCTTCTGAAAATGTGTCCCAAGTTTGTGAGACATAGTCTCGCCATCCTCGCTTCTACGGAGTATTTAAGTTATATTTTTCCCCAGATTTATTTGTTTTTTTCTGGCAGTTTGTGATATTATCAATATCCCTTGGCAACACCCTAATCAAAATACATCCATTATTTGGTCATCCATAGTCATTGTCCAACTTTTGTATGCATGTGAGGTGATGGGAAAAATGATGGTGTGAATAAGAAGGATTCTAGTCTTCAGAGTAACATCCTTGTTCTTCAACTCTTTACAGAGACTTTGCGCAGATTTACCCAATGAAATAAATTGTTTGTTTCTGGGCTGTTTTTTCTGTGAACACAGATCGTGGGTCCAAGAAAAATGAACTCCTTGACAGCATCAAACCTTTCTCCATCCATCATCATGTTGTCTGTTGGTCCACTTATAAGGATTTTGATTTCCTTTATATTGAGTTGCAATCCATATTAAAGGCTGAAATCCTTGATATTCATCAGAATGTGCTTCATGAGCTCATCCTTTGGAGTAAGGTTCGTTGCCTGCCTGCATGGCTGAGTAGAGGTGTTGGGAAGGTGGGGAAAAATCTATATTCTTAAGGCTTTCTGATCCTGAATCATTGCATTCCACTAATTTCCCTAAGAAATCTCATTAATTATGAGTATCATCAATTTGTTCTGTGCGCCCACTACAATGGGTTATCAAACCCAACCAGGAAGGAGAATCCTGTGTTAGAGACAGTTCGTATCATAATAGCCTAATGGAATGTGAAGGTGGAGGCATGTATGGCCTCCGCCTTGTGTGAACCAGCCTTGGGCAGGTGTGGAATTTGATTCACCTTTCCATTTGTGTACTGAGGGGAGTACAGACATTGTCCTCTGTCATTTTTTTAATATGTCATCAGGATAAGTCCCTTGAGAGAGACATCATGCATGGTAAAGTATAGAGGGTCAGTGAAAATATGGAACACCATTAATGAGATAAATAGTTTCGACAGCAGTCAGACAGGTATCAAACATCTAAATGATATGAAGGTGGTACATGACCAGACCATGTTTTTTTCTGCTGTATAATGCATCCCTGTGAGTCAGAATTGACTCACTGGTGCCTGCAACAGCAACTTGAAGAAAAGAGTCCACCCTTTTGTGAATGCTTATTCAATAGCAAGAAAAATAGGTATGACCTAGTCATCAGGGAAATGTACATGGCGTCTCTGAGATATTGTAATAATTCACATAAGAATACCTTGTGTTTGCCAGACAATGCTTATTATAAGTATTTATGTGCAGATTTGTTAGTCAACACTCTAGGATATGAACACTGAAACTTAAGCAAAGGGTGGAGAAAAGGATGGTTCTCTATAGAAGCATATTTAGGGATATGGAAAGGGAAAATGGTCATGCAGACATTATGATGTATTTTTGGAAAGTTACATGGAGTGTGCCCAGCTCTTCTGCCTGCCCTTCCTGGTCTACTTTGGCCATCTCTGTGACATCGAGGCCAACTCTCACTGTCATCCTCAGTCTACTCGTGTGAGTAGATTGATTTTTTACAAAAGTGACATAAACACATTGCTAGTCCAGGTTGACTAGAGAAACAGATCCCTAGGCACTCATATATGTATAAGAAAGAAGTTGATATACAAGAGCAATTAAACATTGAGAAATATCCCAGCCCAGTGCAGTCCAAGGTCATAAGTCTGATATTAGCCCATATGTCTGATTGCAATCTATAAATCCTCTTCAGACTCACCAAGCATATGCAATGACTCCAGGACAATCACAGGACAGTGGGTGCAGATCTTGTGTATCCCTTGAGATAGAAGCATCTCATCACAGGCAGGGGTCTCCTCATGATTCCTCCAGTTTCCAGGACTCATGGTCTTTCAACATGCTGCCATGTGTCTTGTCAGCTGCAATATCTCCCAGGGAGTCAGCCTGGTGTCTTGTCAGTAGTCTCCAAGGGACTGAGTTGTGAGTCTTTCACCTCCACGGGGGAAATAAGGACAGATTTCCTAGAATTCTTGGAAAAGCCACGCCCACACAGAGGTCTCATTGGCTATCTCTCGATTGACAGGCTAGACTCCACCCCTGTACTCTTCATCCTCAAATTGACACGAGTATGGCTGCCACGCTGATGACAGTGAGAAATACATAACGATAAATGTTCTCATTCTACCTTATCTTTTCTTGAAAGTTTTCTTTTCAAAAGCATATTTTACTCTAGAGGCCTACGGGTGTAGTGCCCATGCATGGGGTAGTGATTCATAAAGTAAGCAGCTCAAAATGACCAACTGCTACATGGGAGTAAAGACGACTTTCCAATCATGCAAAAGAGTTATTGTCTCAGAAACCCACATGGGTGGTTCCACTCTGTTACAAAGAGAAGTGTGAATCAGCGCTCGCTCACTCATTGGCAATGAAAGTTGGTTTCTATTGTTAGGAACACAGTATATGATACATATAATATCTAAAATGTTATTCAATTGTTTATGTTATCAGTAAGGTTTCCAGGCAGCAGTAGGCTATTACTTGTCTATATTTTGGGGAAGTCCAAAGTTATGTGGAGATTTCTGAAGGTATTTCTAACCTCAACTGCTCACTTGTACTACACTACTTACATTTCAGTTCAACACTATAAAATATAAGACATATCCCATTTCACACAAAAGGAAACTGAGATTCAGAGTTAGTAAGCAAAAAAGTCATGGGATTGTGGTTCTACAGCCAAGGTTCAACCATGCTGGTCCACCTGAACTTTGTGTGATTTTTCCACCCTCTTTCTTCGGCAGCTCGCATCAAATGCTTAAGCAGCGTGAACTCTCTGTAAGAGGACTGTTCTATGCCAAACTGCTGTCTATAACCAGTTTTCAGACTCCCTAAATTGAAGTAGATTAATATAGGTAAGGACATAAGGGATACATAATCAATCTCTATCTGCTTCATACATGAATCCCAAATAGATAATAGAGAAAACTTGATGTTACTCTGTAGAACACCCCTGCTCTTCGAACACCCTGAAAATGCCCATTCATTATTCATGCTCTGATCTGCCCATGCTTGCTTTCTCTATTTTGTTAAATAGCTAATCTCCACAGTTGTTTTAACTTATTTTAACCTAGTTAAATGATTGAAAGACAATAGCATTGTTGAAAAAGAGCACAATGCCAAGTCAATAAAAGCAGCAGAACAAAACCACTGTTCTGCAACAATGCTAGCGACAAAGAATGTAGTTTCTATCTTACCTAAAGCAACTATCAAATGAATAGGAGACCGTCAGTCCTTGTGTGGAAGTCTCAATTGTTTCTGGATTTACTCTTTGAAACTTGGAGGCGAGATCTTGAAGAAACAGTCATCCAGGTTAGCAGTAGACACAGAGAAACAAGTTGTCTTTTATTCACTTCTGACTCTTGGTGACCCCATGTGTATCAGAGTAGATTTCAAGGTTTCTCTGAGTGGACTTGAGTTGTCAACATTTCCATTAGCTCAGAGGTGCATCAACTCTTTGCATCACTTGGGGTCTAGGAAGAGACAGACATTCTTTTGCTTTGTTTTATCCCTTATCTCAAACATTATAAGGATAGAGAGGAGGTTCTCATGTCAGCACATGGTCAGTGTACTTTTTTTTTTTTTTGGATAAATTACTGTTCTGGTTATTCCAAGATTCTTTTTTTCCTGGAGCGAAAACATACTCAACTTTTATTTCATTGGAAAAAGTCATCTCAGCCACATGGTGACCATGGCGCCTGTGTCCTGAGCAGGTCTCACGTCACCCCATGCTCTGTTGAGACCAACACACACACATAACACATGCTGGATGCAGGATATACAAAGGTAAAGCGTGACACCATTTCATCCTCCTCCTCACCGCCCACTCCTGTGGCTGTGATCTCTTGGTAGAGAAGCCGAACACTGAATCAAATGACCCCAAGTCCCCAACAGAGCAGCGCCTGCGAGACGCATATGGAGCAGTTGAAGACAGCACCACTTCCCAACAGCTGAAGCCACGCTGTCCTCAGGAAGGAGCCAGAAGTGGCAGATGCTGAAGGCTGAACCTGCTGCTCCCCAGCCTCGGGCTCTACTCCCTCTGTGGCCAAAACAAGGCTCCTCTCTTGAGGCCTGGCAGCACTCAGAGGAAAAGTCCTTCAAGGGACAGTTATACCCGTTCTCAAGAGTCTGTCTGTTGAGACACCGGGTAGCTGACAGGATTCATTCAACGTTACAAGGTTCCAGTGGGTAGAGAAGGGCTTATCGCAGCCCTTTGGCCTAAGAGGGATGGTATGGAAGGCCCTTGGAACCCTCTGCATGAGCTAGTTGCCCTCTATTGGTCCAGGTGCTCCCAGGAGATGGGCCTTCTAGGAAACGAGGGAGGGTACCATCCCCAGCAAGTAGAAGATGAACACATGTTTCATGGCTGACAAGTCTCTTTTACACGTCAGAGCTGCCTTCTGCTTCTGGAGACCAGAGGCTACAGGGTCCGAAGAGGCCCGATCGCAGCAACAGCAGGTAGTGCAGGAGCTGGGAGGAAGATCGGCCACGCACAGCGTCTGCTCTTGCCAGTGGGAGAGTTTGATTCTGAGATATTTTGGGGGGAAAAAGAAATATGGTACAATTCATAAATATAGAAATATACTCAATGTTCATTTCCTAGATCAGTGGTTCTTAACCTTCCTAATGCTGCCAACCATTAATACAGTTCCTCAAGTTGTGGTGAAACCCCCAACTATAAAATTATTTTTGTTTGTTTTTTATTTGTTTTCTGGGGGCATTACTGCCCTCTGGTGGTGGGAGTAGGAGACCCAACATTGCTGCTGGATTTGAACCTCCAAGCCAGTGGGCCACAGTCCTAGGCACAACCACTACGCCACTGGGGCTCAGCCCAATATAATTATTTTTGTTGATACATCATAACTATAACTTTGCAGTTATGAATTGGGTGACCCTGTGGAAGGGTTGTTCAACCTCTAAAGGGGTCACAACCCACAGATTGAGAACCACAGCCCTAGATGAGTACCTGTCAGAGTTTGATAGCTACAGGTATTTCTCTTTGTAAAATCCATGAACGGGTGGTCTTGGTTTTTAACGTACTAGGCATTATACATTGTCATGTACCTTCCTACACAGTGTTCTGTTAACATACAATCTATTGCACCTTCATTATACACCAAGTACTGAGGTTAACCATATTTATTTATTATTGAAATTTCTTATAGGAGTACTTCGAGGAGGGGAGGAATGCTTCCATAACTTTTAAATGCTCAGTGAGCTATGGCTATTTAAAAATATGAAACTTTTCAGAAAATCCATTTTGGCAGCACAAAAGGATGTGGGAAAGCATGCCTTTGAGATATAAGAAAGTACAGAGGAACTAAATTTTAATCAAATTTCATAGCCACCAGTAGTCCGCTTTACACATGAGAAAACAGACTCAGATACAAGATTGAATTCTGTCACACATTAGCTACCGCTTAGTTGTGTGTTCTGGTTCAATTATTTAATCTTTCACTTTGTCTATCTGAAAGACAGTACTTTAATCTAAGTAAACACAGAATTTATTTGTGTGACCTCCAAAAGGCCAAACGTCCTGCCATCATGACTCATAGAATAGGGAGGCACTACTCCCATACCTTTCTGAGACTGCAACTCTTTCAGGGAATAGCGAGCTTCCTTTTTTACTCATAGAACAACTGCTGGTTTCAAACTGCCGAGCTTTTGGTTAGCAACTGTGGCAGTCATGTACTTATGTTAATTTCATGACTGAGATATAGGGGTGAAGATAGCTATTGAGTAGCCAATGAGGCTCCTTGTGGGCATGGCTTTCTCCTGAGACTTCTGGGAAATCTCACGATATTTCCCTGGTGGAGATGAGAAGCTATCTCCCCAGTTGTTGGGAGGAGTCTCAGAAACTATGAATCATGGACAGGACAGGATGGCAGCATCTGAGGGGCTGGGGAGCCAGGGGAGAGGCCACATAGCCTCACCCTGATGGAGCCAGACCTCTGGAGGGCCCTCCCAGCAATGAGTTGCTTCTCCCACCACTGGATGCTGTAGATGGACCCTGAGCCCTGAAAGCGAGGAGTCATGGGGAGGCCCCTGTCAGTGCCAGGATTCTGCACCCACTGGCCTGTGACTTTGTGAGCAGAGGGAGACGTTATGGACTGGTATCAGGCATATGGGCTAGTATTGGACTTGTGACTTTGAACTGGACTGGGTTGGGATGCTTTCTCAATATCCCCTCCCTCTTGTATATGGGCCTCTTCCTTGTATCCATATGCGTGTCTGTCGATTTGTTTCTCTAGTCTACCCAGACTGACATAGCAGCCCAGTGAGTGTGTGACCTAATCCCTTAGAAATGCCAGCAGCCAAAAACTGAGAAAGGTAGTTTTCATAACCTGGACAAAATTTTTACTTAATGTTTCCAAAGATTAGCTTCCCTACCAAGCAAGCTCCATGCTCTAAACCCATCTGGCTCTGGAGAGTGCTGTACTGCTCAGAAAGCATGGAGAGAAATCTTGTGTCACTAAATGTGGGCGCATTCTTGGCAGGACCTATGGATCTGGGGGAAAGGCACTGAAAGTGCAGGATGCTGCTGTGTCTTCTGAAATGGTCTTAAAACCACTGGATTTCCCCACAGTTAGTTAACTGGAACCCATGCTTCCACATCTCCTGGAATATTCTGGTCTTGAGTCAGGTCGAAGCTGCTGGGTATCCCATGTTTCCATGACTCCTGGAAAAACTCCAGTCTCAAGGCAAATAAGACCCCATGTCAGCTCATCTGACAACCTTCCACTTTAACCTCTGAAACACAGCCTATCAGAATGCTTCTAGCTTCTCCATAGTAACAGCTAGGGTCCTGTAATGATTGGATGGTAAGATCCTGTAGTATGATTCAACAATAGTATCCTGCACTACAGGTGGATGATTGGTCCTGTAATGTGATTGGACAAAATAGTCTTGTAAGAAAAGTGGATGGGCTGGCTCAGTCAGCTACATCTCATTTACATAACTCAGCCAGAAACACCTCATTTATGTAGACCATCGTGTGGGCCAATCGTTTTTCATGCTGCAAACGCAAGATCTTATAAGGATATGTTTGTAAACCAGAAATTATGTGAAAGAAGTTATCTGCTTGGTTAATAAAACCTATGTAAACTTCGCAAAAGCTGTAAGAAAGTTAGATCTGCACTATGCAGCCCAGTCTCCAGAGACAACGATTGGTTGACTATGTCGCCCTCAATTCCCTGCATGGCTGGACCTGTTCCCACAGCCAAAAGGGAGTGATCCTCTTGTAGCGAATTGAGCCTGTCAGAAACCTCTGCAATTGCCTGGGCAGAGAGTCAAGTCAGATTATTTGCTTAAGTTCAGCATATCTTATCCTTTCCTATAACCAGGGGCATCTGGAGGAAAGGGCCACACTGCATCACTTTTGAAGTCTTAAATACTCTCCAGTCAACCTTGCCCATCATCATTAAGTTAGTAAGTCGGTTATGAAAGCATCAACACGTGAAATGGGTTTACGTAAGCAGGGGACCAACCTGAGTTACCTACTAGTAATTCAACTATTTGACTATTGTATTATACAAGAGGGCTGTGAAGCATCTGTGGAAAATAAATCAGTATCTTTTCATTCTATTAGCCCACAAATGGCTCAGTCCCCCTTATATTTATTACACATACAGAGATATCACACGACAACTAGCAATGCCCGTGTGTCAGGAAAGGAGGCCTGTTGGCACAGCACTCAGGTTTGACTGCTGAATAAATGGTTGCCAGTTTGACCTCAACCACCTGCTCTGTGGGAGAAAGACCTGGAAATCTGCTTCTAGCGAGATTAGCATCTTGAAAAACCATATGAGGCAGTTTTACTCTGTCACACGAGGTCATTACGAGCTGAAATCAATTGGAAGACCACCAGCAAAAACAAGAAAAATGATGTTTGGAAAGTTTAAACCACTACTCCATTTAAGATATATGTAAAACCCACTCATTTCAGTCTTCCTCAAATGGCCTGTACAACTGTAAAACACACACACACACACACACACACATATGACTGAAAAACTTGCTCTTGTAGGTGCAAAACTTATAGCCATCGAGCCAATTCTGACTTGTGGAGATGCTATAGAACAAAGTAGAACTACCTCTCTGGGTTTTTGAGACTGTCATATGTTAGGGGAGTAGAAAGTTTTTATCGTTTTCTCAAGGAGCAATCAGTGGTTTTGAACTGCTGACCTTGTGCCACTAAGCCTCCTCTATGATTGGAGGAAAGTTAGAAAAAATATATATCCATGTACAGAACATATACACCATGTTTGCTGAAGTATGTGAACCACATATTTAATCAGACACCTCAAATACAACTAATATGCACTTCCTGAACTCCTTGAAATAAGTAAAGTTGCTTTAAAGAAACTTGTCTTTCACAGAAAATGAAGGGTGCTTTCTTCATGGCTAGTTTTTAGAAGCAAAGTGTCCCACTGGCTTGGTCTTTGTGGCTGCTAGCCTTTCCCTTGCTTATCAACCTCCTCCAACATGCAAAAGCAGAACAATTGAAGCCATGGAAACCCAGGAAGACAGCAACAAGTATGTAACTCATTGAAACGCTGAAGCTCTCAGTTGGTTATGTATGTATCTTTTTCTTTTCTTAAGGCAGGTTCATCAGGCATACCCATCATATTCACCACAGAGAGAGCAGCTTTTGGGTGAAGATTATTTGCACAATGTCTTTCCAGGAGTTCTAGTGACTGATGCTGTATAGAAAAATAGGCATCTTGCTTCCTTCCAAATTCTGAATAAGCAGAAACAGGAAGGATATTAGAATTCAAGTTTAAAGTACTCTAATATATGGCTGAATGTCAGGCCAGTGATTTAATCCAACATAATACCGTGTCTTCTATCTTTTTGATCATGTACATGGAAGTGATCATCGAGGTACTGTGTCTGCACTCATCTGTCCATTTGCTGTTGTGTGATAGCTCATGTGTTTCTCTGAGGTTGAAGGCTATGCCACTGGTATTTAAAAAAAACTGCTAGGTGGGTAGGTTTCAGCTGCACTTTCAGACTTAGATCTAGCAACCTAAAATTAGTCAATGAAAGTCTTAGAATCACAACATATAATAGTATATTCAATGTATCCCTGGAAACTAAGTCACTATGTTGAAAGTCACTTGAAATAATAATTGCAAGAACAATTATTATGAAGATGATGCAGGGCTTGTCAATGTTTCTCTCTGCTGCGTGTGGGGTTGTCGTGATTTAGAGCTCCCTGGACAGCAGATAACAACATGGCATTACTTGAATTTTCCGTGACCAAAAATGAATATAAATCAAGCAAATCCAGCATATTTGATTTTGTATATATAAACTTGACTAAAAGACCCTCCTTACAGCGTCTAGATAATACGTTGCAAGTATTATGTAAGGATTTTTTTTCTTGTGATGTGTTTGGGGAAAGATGGGTGGATAGATTTATTTGTAGAAGGAAGTTTCAAAAAAAAAAAAAAAAAGAACGAAGGTTCTATCAACTTCCACCTGGGATTCTGGAGGGAATCGGGAAAGTTAACTGCACAAAAGCCAGTGCCAGAAAAGGCATCTCTGAAGCTCTCAAAGTATTAGGATGGTTTCAAACAGTAGATTTTCCTGTATCCTTAAGAAGAGTTCAAAGTTTTGCTGAGAAAGAGCAGATATATCTTGAAGGGGAGTTTCACAGCCGTAAAACTACCTACGTTATAAAAGTGAGTACCAGATGGAGATAATAATACTGTGATGAATACAGCTATTCAATGACCAAAACCCAGAGGGCAAGTTAAACCTTAACATGTGCAAGCTGCAAATGAAGAAGGACCGGGGACCTAATCTGCCTTCCCCAGAAATCCGTGATCTCCATTAATTTTGTAAAATTTCATATGGACCTAAGAAAATAAAAGGAACTTGGAGTGGAAGGGATCCCGACTTCTATACTTTCAACCTGAAATAACTGGAGGGGAAAAAAAAAAAAGACAAGCATCAAAGTGACTGAGTTTACAGAAATGACTAAGATTACATGTTCTGACATCAAGTAGAAAGAGAGTTCAATATAGAGGTTAAGTTGAAATTCAGAAAGATAATGATAGTTACTTTAGCGGGTGTTATGCCTGCTATATATTGAGTTGAAATTGACCTCCCTTCAATTTCTCTCTATTGATCTTCATTGTACCCTCTAGAGCTATTAAAAATATCCTTTCTCCCTGACATCTCTACAGAAATTGAAAGACAGCTCCTTAAGTGTTTTTTCTAAGTCTTTTCTTTCCAGGAAGAGGGTAGTCCCAAGAATGCATCTAATCATTCCAATTTGTGATTTTCAAAGCTTTCAGCATATTGGTTTCTCTTTTGTCTACATCCTGCTTCCAGACCAGTGGTTCTCAACATTCTAATGCTGTGACACTTTAATACAGTTCTCCATGTTGTGAAGATCCCCCCCCAACCATAAAATGATTTTTGTTGCTACTTCATAACTGTAATTTTGCAAGTGTTATGAAATGGGTGACCCCTGTGAAAGGATTGTATGACCCTCAAAAGGGTTGTGACCCCCAGGTTGAGAACAGCTATACAAGACAATCCTTGAAACAGATTGTGCTTAATTTCGGAGAAGTTTGAAAAACAATGCAAAGACTTTGGCTCCAACTGCACACATGAGAATATGGGGCTCTAAAGGATTAAAATCCACACAGAACACCATAAATGAGATTGGTGGGAAGGTGGAAACTTGCATGGGAATTTCTTTTTTCCTGGAAGTCAGGTCTTTATTAAGGAATCCAATGTAGCATTGTCTCCCTTAGCAGCACTTAGATAATTTTGTCACCCAGTCTTTATTTCCCCCATTGTGCTGATGAAATGATAGGTTCATTCAAATTGGCATCTATTAGGAATAATCTTTGTATCCATACAGTCTAATACAGCCCCCAACAAAAGAGGTTATCTCTGTAAATACTCTGACAAAGGAATTTACAATGTGATTGGAGACACTGACAAACATGGTATGTCAATACGACAAGGGTAGTTCTGTAGGAGATAAAACCATTCCCCAAATGCTCATCACAGCACAAAGAAGGAGCATTTCCCACAACTGGGCAAGGAGACAAAGCACATTGAGGGAATATATGATTCAAGACAAATGAACAGGCAGATAGAAGCCTGAAGCTGGAAGATTTTATACCTGGAGCTTGAAAAAACCTATTACTCATTTACACCAGGTGCTAGCCATTCTTGTGCAAGCTTGTCATTAAAAAAAAAATAAAAGATACCTTCAAAATACAGAGACGTTCCAAAGCCCTGGTATCAGAGTAACTCCAGAAAGTGTGTTAAAATGTAATCAAATTCTTATTTTTTAATAGTTAACACCGAGAGTGTCCACTTATGCTACTATGCCACTGCATGACTGGGTACTTGGATAATCCAACTAAAGATCATGGTTCAAATGCAGGCTCTGGTTCCATCGGTCTGGGATGGAAGCTTAGATGCGAGATTCATAGAGTCTGCCTGGTGACTGGAACATTGTTTTTCCATAATATACTACCTCAATCAGTGTGAGAG
Source organism: Nesogale talazaci (assembly GCA_004026705.1). Taxonomy (NCBI): domain Eukaryota; kingdom Metazoa; phylum Chordata; class Mammalia; order Afrosoricida; family Tenrecidae; genus Nesogale; species Nesogale talazaci. The sequence goes on along the minus strand of PVJH01003903.1, from coordinate 53,595 downwards.
AAAATAAAGAAGGCTCCCTGCTCTGAGTCAGACAAGAGAAAAGCTAACTAAGGCTCCAAAGTTAAATCAACAGAACACAAGGTGAGAAGCTCCCTGCCTCAATTCCTCTCCCAGGCTCAGTAGCACAGAAAGAAAGAAAATGTCTACTAATTGACTACCAAATCATCATTAGCACAAATTATTAGGAAAACTGTGCATACAAGGATGCTCGCTGGCTTGGTAATGGAGTCTGTGCTGTCTTCTGGGGGATCCATCCATCAATACTTTCACTTGTCCTGTTGTCGAGGGAATGTTTCATCCTGGGCTTGCATTTCTCACATTTCAGAGATCATTTCCCTGAGTGAAGCTGCAAATAGGAAGTATAAATATGGATCTGGTATGTGATTCAAAATGACTGCCTGCCAGTCCTGCTCATTCCGTTTCCATTCTCTCCAGATAATTTATCCTACCCAGGGATTCATGTGCGTGTCGGGGTATATTGGGACAGATGGAAACAAAGCCTTCCATACCATTTCACTGCAAATTTCAAGTGGCAGCTTAAGATGGTTCAGGTAAAATGTTCCCCGAAGCCTGCGTCACTTCACATTGGGAAACCTACTCAATTTCAAGTGTATCAAATGTTTAACGCTGTCACAAGTAGGAACTCCCAAACACTGCTTCCTGTGTTTCAGTTTACCTTCTGGTTCCCCACTCTCTTTACCACCAACAGCAATCTGAGTCCGATCACCCTGCCAGTCTATTCTTGTCCCAAGTGGCAGAGTTTTGCTAAAATTTCTGTGTGGATGGGACCTTGCTTTTTGGCTTCATGAGATTGGTTCTAGAAGTGATCTCGATGGTCCTGGGAGGACAGTGAAATGCCTTCGCACAAAGTCTTGTACTCACCCTGACTCTAGTGTCTCAATTACAAAAAAACTCACCAATGTTTCCAGCATGGAATCCTAGTTGAGAACTGCGGAGTTAGATGCGTATTTTGAGGAATACGGGTTATGGGATACGGAAATTGAGGGCAGATTTTCTTTCCTTCAGAGCTGTAAGATCTAAGTAGATATTGTATGAAATGTTATATGCAGTCGAGGACTGGGCTGAAGGTCAGCTTCTTGGATTGGCAGCCCACAGATGCTTTGCCCTGATTTCTAGAACACATTCAAACTAAAAGTGATGAAATCTCATTGCACATTAATATAGTGAGGCTATCCAATCTTTTACCTGCTGGAAATAGAAAAGAGTGAGAGCAAATAAAAGCCATTTCTGAGTGACCCAATTAAATTCCTTTACAATGTCCCATTTTGGGGGGTACTGATTGAATTCTCATGATACAGATGGAAGCTATTTGTACCAGCAAAAGTGTGTGAGTCATATGCAGTGTGTGTTATTTCCCTCCCAAGTGTCTCAAGTAAAAACAAAATGGAATAATGCAAATAAACCCCAAACTAGATCCAGACTATTCAACAGCCTCACTTGGAGAGATTAAGAGTAAAATTCACAGCATGTCACTCTACAATGGAAGTCTCAAGTGACCACAAAGACCATGACTGAAGCACGCATTTGCACACTCTCCTTTTCTTTGTCCTGCAGGGCTGGCAAAACAGAATTAAATTGTAATGTTTTGACAGAAAGCAAAGGGACGTCTTTATAGAGATTATGAAATTGTGTGTGGAAATGGAAATCCTACAGGGAACATAGAGTGAAGTTCTGAGATGTTTTGTCATGACTCATTGCACTTAGTAGGTGCTGTAAAAAAGAGCAAAAATCCTACTACGAGAGAAGTCAGGTAAAGACATAGGACTGGACAGATCAATGGTCTCCCTCTCTCTTGTTTTTAACCTCTCTCTTGCTTTTAACCTCTCCATCTTTATGAACTTAAGCTGCCCCATCATGGCAGGAATGGTGGGTAGCAGACAGGGTAAAAGAAAGATTTCAATCAAATCTTTCAAATGTTTTCTCTTCCCCTTTTCATAACTGATTCTTAGAAACCTACGTTTAAAATTTTGTTCCAGTGAGTAATTTGGTTACATTCAAAATAAAGTTTAGAAACACTAAACGCAGACTCTTAGAGCTTGAGGCTATGGCTTGAGGACCCTTGTGACCTTCAGTTACACAAAGAAGAAGAATCTGATTCCCTGAAAGTAAGTTGATTTTCCAAGGTCAGACATGCCTCCACCATTCATCTTTCTTTTTCCCCGTCTGCTACCGCCCCTTCCTGCCATGACAGTCTACTACTCTGCTGTGTTTGTGAAGCCATTGCAAAGACTGCCCAGAGCTCATAATACTCATGATTACAGGGGTTTATTAAGAAAGCTCTCAAGTTACAAAAGGGTCAGGAAACAATTGTTTTGTCCCCAGTGCCTGTTCTCCATTTGCCTGTCTGCTTCGTCAGTAGCTTTTCAAGCACAGGATCCTTGGTCAGCGGGTCAAGGAGCTCCATGTACCTCTCTGCCTTGCTGTCTCGTGGTATTGGTGCTTTGGTTCTTCTGATGTCCATTGGTTCCCCTTCTGTGGCCTGTGGTATCACTGTTGCCTTTGCTACTCCCGGTACGGATCTCACATGTCTACTGAAGGCTCTACTTTTGGGACATTTGGGGAATTTTTATGTTCCTGAATCTGAGATGACTCTCGCAAAGCCAGCAGAATAGAAAAAATAAACAGATACCTGCGTTGGAGTCTTCTATACTTTATTTGCATGGTGACATCTCATTGTCTGGTCAGGGTGATAGAGCAATGGATAGAGGAGTCATTGTAGCTCCACATCACCTCACCACAGGACAGCGTTTCTCAAACTGAAAAACAAAAAATTAAAAAATCAGATCCAGGGCCTAGGTGAGTCCATTGATACTGGAATATAGTCACTGTTAGCCTCTCTTAGCTTGTAAATCAAGGTAATACATACTGTGCTTGCATATATAGGGATGCCTGATTGGCACAATTGGTTACATGCTTACCTACTAACAGAAAGGTTGTGGGTTTAAGTATAATCAAAGACATAAGAAAGGGCCGGCAACCTAATTCAGAAAGTTTACAACTACTAAGAGCTACTGGTACAGAGTTCCATTCTACTCTGATATATATGGGATTGCCATGAGTTGTAACTAACTTGACTAAAATAACTATGACCAATATGTGCTACTAAATAAAAATGTAGCAATAAACATCCATCTGATCTGCATTAAATGAAATTTTCATGAGTTCATACTGATGTCTCCAGCTCCCATCCTTACGAGAAGGACCGTTCAACTCTCCCACCCCTTGATTACCTGGAACCTCCCACGTTACCAGAGGGAGTTAAGGCACCCAACATCCTTTTACTTATTTGTAGGATTTCAGCTTACTTGTTTTAGAATCATGGCCCTCTAAAGAAGAATCATATGCAACTAGTTTATATCCTTTTCCTATTAGCTTCTTTACTTAGGAATGAGTAGTTGAGATTCATCTATGTCTATTTGTGGCTCCTCTTTTAAATGAGGGAATCATTTTGTGCTGTATAAATATATGACATTTAAATGAATCCTTTAACTTCTTAAAGATTATCTTGGTTTCGTTTATAACTAAATGAATAAAAATGAATAAAAAGGAGCTTTGGCAATAATAACATTAGATCAAGAGTTAAAAAACAAAACAAAAAAAAGATCATGTTCAGGAATCTTTTTTTTGGGGGGGGGGGGCTGTTACATCTCCTGTTACAAACCATACATTGAATTTTTATTACATATTTATATACATTCTACCATTCTTTTCTTAACATTTACTTTCCATTAAGCCCTTAACATCAACCCCTCCTTTGTCCCCTCCCTCCCAACCCTTGTGGCATCCTGATAGATTGTAGATTAATTATTTTATTTGTATTATTAATTATTTTAAAATACCACTCTGACTGCTGTCTCCCTTTCCCTCTGATTTCTGTTGTTCCCAGCTGGGGGTGTGTGGTTATGTGCCATTCATTGTGATGGGTGCCCCCCACTTCCCCTCTTCCCACTCCCCCAGCCCTTTTGGTATCTCTATTCCCATTCCTGTTCTTGTGTTGTGAGTTTTATCTTTTGTCTATACCTATGCACATGCTCCATCTAGTCTAGATTGGGAGGAGGCACTGAGGTGATGATAGTGGTGGTAGAAGGGAGGAAGCCTCCCTGAGGCAGAGGTACAGTGTGTGACATGTTCCGTAAACTAACTGAAGAAAAATTCAAACCACAAGTTGCTTGAGAGATTTTGTGGGAAAAATATTGAATAATTGAGGAAACATCAAAAGAAGATGGAAAAAATATACAGAATCACTGTACTCCAAATAAACAGGCTGACATTCAATTATTTCAAGAAATAGCAGTGATGAAGGATCAATGTTACTGAAGGAAGAAGTCATTGAAGGCATTAGCTAAAGCATGGTGCCAGAAATTTGGAATAGCAATTGAAATGTCTCAAGAAGCTGAGGAAGCACAGACTCATCTATGCAAAGAAATTTGGAAGACAGCTACTTGGCCAAAGGACTGGAAGAGATGCTTTTTTGTATTAATTCCGAAGAAAGGTGACTCAGCACAATGTACGGATTAAAGAGAAAGATCATCATGCAAGTGCAAATACTTTACATGCGAAGTAAAATTTTGTTGAATATTATCTCACAACAGTTACAACAGTCCATGGGCAGAGAGAGGCCAGAATTCCAGGCCAGATTCAGAGTAGGAAATGGAACAAAGGATAGCATTGCTCATGTTAGCTGGAGCTTGGCTGAAAGCAGAGAATACCAAAGAGGTTGTTTCCTTGTCTTTTATTGACTATGCAAAGTCACTTGACTGTGTGGACTATAACATATTAGGTACAGGTTTAAGAATAATTGGAATTTCACAGCATTTACTTGTATTCACACAGAACCTGTATATGAATCAAGAGGCAATTGTGGGAATGGAAAGAAGGCATATTGTATGATTTTAAATCAGAAAAGTTGTGTGTCAGGTCAGTACCTAGTACCATACTTGTTCAATCTGTGTACTGAGAACATAATCAGAGAAAATAGACTACATGAAGAGAAATGTGGCATCAAGACTGAAAGAAGGCTTATTGATGACCTTCAATATGCAGATGATACAGCCTTGATTGCTTAGATCGAGGACACGGTCATGGGGTACTGTCTGATGAACATTAGGGAATCACAGCCTTCAATGTGGGTTACAAATTAAAGCAAACAAAAATCCTCACATTGGGGCTCAGAGGTAAGATGGAAAGTGGCAGTTTTGAAGGGTTTCACCTCTCTTAGATTGACAATGAATTCTCATGGAAACAGAAGTCAAGAGAATGAAGACTACATGGTGCTGGATAAATCTGCTCTATCATGTGGAAAAGCACAGATGTTACTTTGAGGACAAAGATGTGTTCGACCCAAGCCATCATATTCTTTATTTTCTCATATGTAGTTCTCTCAAAATTTATTTCTGTTCAACAGATTTGTTTTTCATATACATATATATATATGAAAATATATATGCTGGTAGGAAGTTGTTTGCTTGTTAATAGTGGCCTTACTCTTGCACAATTAGGTGTTTTATTAGAGAACTTTTCATGTCAGTATGTAGCATATTTTCACTGGGGCTAGGTCAGTACATGGAATGTTGTTCAAGCTCCAACTCTTATTACAACAGATCATCTTGTATTCTATAGCTTAGTTTCCTTATGCCTCCAAGGACTCTGATGCTATAATTGTCTCCATAAGCTTGAGGCCGCTGGCATTTAGGGGAGATGTGTTTGCCTCGACATAAGACACAGGAGGGAATCTGGTAATTTGATGGTTCTCTTCTTAAATATGCTTCAGGAAATTCTTCTGTTTTCAATAAACCTCTAAACCATGCCTTGGAAGATGTCAAATGTCACTATATCTAGGACCTTCCCAGAATTCTGATTAATTTTCATTAATGTTATTCCTTTTAGTATTCATATTTCAACTTTTCTGCTAAAACAATTTTGCCATTCTAACCACTTCACTTCACATCTTATTCAAACTATTTTGATTTCTTAGCTACTCTTTTTTTTTTTTTCCTTTTTTGGGCATCGCTGCTCTCCGGTGGTGGAAATAGGAGGCCCAGCCCCACTGCTGCAATTGAACCTCCGTCCCAGTGGGCCGCAGTCCTGCGCACAACCACTACGCCACTGGGGCTCAGCCCTTTAGCTACTCTTTTTAAGTTTCCCATTTTACTAGTAATTTAGGATTTATAGTTTTAGAGCTTATGTTATACTTATTTTCCTCTTCTGGTGTCCTACTAACGTACACAAAATACTGACGTTCACCTGTCACTCAGTCAATGATGACTGATAGTGACCTTGTAAGACAGGGCACAACTGTCCCTGTGAGTTTCTGAGACTTTAATTATTTCTTTTAAATAATATTTTATTGTACTTTTAGAAAATGTTTACTTAGAAAATTAGGTTCCGATTTGACAATGTCTATGCAAAATTTTCAATGACATCAGCTATATATGCTCATCAATTTTTCCTTCAACAATTTTATAAACCACATATCATATAATTAAATAGCTCAATCACATCAATAAGAATTGTATAATCATCAGCAAAATCAGTTTTAGAACATTTAATTCATTGTTATTGACTCCCCATCTCTCACCCAGCTCCTCCTGCCATACTCACATGGAACCTGGATTTCATATGCAGTAAAACATTATTCAAAAAACAAAATAAGGCCAGAGCCCCGGTGGCATAAGTGGTTGAGTGTGGGACTGTGGCCTTGGCGGTTCAAATCCAGTGGAGGCTCTCAGGACCAGCACTGGGTAGTGCCCACGACCACCGGAGGCAGTGATGCCCAAAAACCAAAACCAAAAAAAAAAAAAAACAGAAAAAAATAAAAAATAAAGCAGAAAATAATAAAAATAGAAAAAAATTAGAGGGATCTCAAGGGAGTGCTACATTGTAACCTCACTTCATCTGCAACAATACATCTTCAAATTCATTCTGCATGGTAGCAAGGTTCTTAACATCCCTAATCCATGGTGAGAGGGGATTCATCAAAGGGTTGATCCATGTGTATTTCCCCTTACCTTTAAAAAAATCTTTAAAATGGGTATAACTGCATCTACCATAATGGACAACAATATTCTGTCTGATAACATAGCTATCTATATCCCTCAACTCTGATAGCAGGTATTTTCTGAAAACTTAATCCATCTGTGAACCCTGTGGATTTTGGGCTTCCACTGTCAACCATAGCCTTCTGCAAGCAGACATTCACAATTTAAGCTCTCTTTTCTCTCCCTTAGATTTGGATTATACTGTGTGCAATCTTTTGATCACACAGGCTGGAGTGCTTCTTCCATGGGGATTTGGTTAAAACCTTATTTATATGGATGCTCCTTTGAAAACAAGCCCCAGATGCCATGCTTTCTGAAAGCCTGGGCATATCTTGCTTCTGCACCACTCTGTGCTATAGCTCTCGTATCTTCAGCAATCTCGTCACGAGGACAAGCATCAAACAAGGTCATGCCATAAGATGTTATGTGCTCAGTCTGGAGCTAGAATTAAGTGCAAGAATGAAATCTCTCTATATAGCTATGATTTAAATATGCCTCTGGTTAGAGACACCATTGTCATTTTATGCTAGAGAACATTATCAATCATTTTCTTGAGGCATCTCTTCCATTGTCATCAAGCCCATGTGCGCTCAAAGCGACCGTACTGGGCAGGATAGAACTGCCTCTATAGACAAACTCGTCATGGGACAAGGAACCTCAGACTTCCTCTCATGTAGTGGTAGTTAATTTTGAACTACTTATCTTGAAGCTAGCAGTCCAATGTATAATCTCTATACCATTAAGGCCAATTAACATGGTAATAGAAATAAATGTGTGTGTTCACCCTGATATAGAATGCACAGGAATGGGCAATATTATTGTGATATACAGAATAATGATTTCAAGTAATATCTACATGCTACTACACAGAGTGTATTAACATGTTACTTTTCATGGCAAAATGAACTTTGCACATATGATTAAATTAAGGACCTTCTGATGAGAAAATTGAGTTAAACTATTAACATAGACCCAACGTAATCTCCGGGTCCTTTATAAGAGGAGGGCAGGCGTGTCATAGAGAATGAGATAGGATGAAAGCAGAAATCAGAAGGGGGAGATTTGAATAGGCTATTTCTGGCTTTGAAAAGTCAAGAAAGCACATTGAGTCCTAGAGGCAGCAGAGGGAATGTAGCTCTTCGGCTATCTTAGTTTTACTTCTATCATACGTTCAGACTCCAGAACTCTCAGAGAAAAATTGGTGCTGGATCTGTGGTAATCAGTTGTGGAATAATTAAGAAGCTGAATAAAGCATTATATACAGCAACAATTGCCTACTTGCTTAAAAATCTACACCATTCTCCCCAGAATTCTATAGATATACAGCTGTATACAAACACAAATTTGTGGAATGGAATAAAAGATATGAATTCTAGTCACTCAAATATCAGCAATGTACCAAGCCTTTAGTCTATGTAGAGTTTCCATTTTATTTCTTCTAATTTTCTGTTAAAACCAAAGATAATGACAATAATGTTTTTTTAATTGAAATCTAATGAATGTTGGTGGTGAACATATTAGGAGTCTTTCTTTAAAGTATTATGGTGCTCCCTGGTAATGGAGATAGAGTTAGTTTGTCAATGAAAAAGTCCTGTTAATTATATGGTATACAAAGAAATGACATAGGTCATTTAGAAGAAGACATTTGAACATAATCCAAGAAGTCATACAAAGGAAATGGCTTGGGAGGAATCTGTTCATGCACATTTAATATAAAGTCACACATTTCTGAAAGTGTCCAATGAACAAAACAATTCTAAAGGGACAGTTACAAAATGCTAGATAAACAAGTAAATAATACACTTCACTATCTCCATTTTCCCACTGTGTACCCATGGCATTGATATAATCCATGACATCAATAATTGATCTTTTTGAATGCATGCTGGACCTTACTGTATGTCTCAGTATATAGCTTTAGAAAGTCTTTATCAACTGCTCAGGTTGGATAAATTAAATAAACCTATACATCATCCTAACTCTAGAGCAGAAGTTTTGTAGATCCTTGGTTCAAACCAGGCCAGTATTTTCTCCTGGGATCAGATTAGTACCAAGCTACTATAGAAGTTCATCCCATTCTCATTTCTAAGGATTTTGGTGAAGAGATTCAGCTTGGCACCTTATCAAACCTGATTAAAAAATGCTCAAAATAGTCAGCCTAAAGACCTGGAAATATCTTTTTTTTCTCTCTTTTTCCCTTTGTCTCTCTATATAAGATAAAGAGGATAAATAATGCCAAGCAGAAAACAATGGGACTAGTCATCACAGGAGGACATGGAAGAAGAGGAGTTTGGGAGAGGGAATAGGGAGATAAGGGAACAACAAGAGATGTAAAGTCAATGGTGAGGATTGAGTATAATACCTGGTGGGAATTGATCAAGTGCAAAGTATTCAAGAGGACTTACTGAGAGCTGGAAGGAGGTTGAGCATGCTAGTGAGAAAGAAGTACAAGACAAAAGCTATTTATAGAGGTATATGAAAGGGATAGTGGGATGAGCCCCTGTGGCATAGTGGTTGTGTGTGGGACTGCTGCCCACTGGGTGGGTGGTTCAAATCCAGCAGCAGCTCTCCAGGAGCAAGGCTGGGCCTCCTACTCCCACCAGAGGGCAGTAATGCCCCCACCCTAAAAAAAGAAACAGATAGAGGCCAATGTGCATATATTTATATACTAAGTAGTTAGATAATGGACAGACTTTGGGCCTCTTCTCAAGACCTCCCTAAACACGAGAACACTTTGTTCTGAACTTGGCACTCTTTGATACTCACCTTCCCAACAAGATCATTGAAGACAAAATGGGTGCATAAGCAAATATGGTGAAGACAGTGATGGTTTCTAGCTATCAAAAGATATAGCATCTGGGATCAGCGATTGAAATATTCAAAACAATTATATTTATGTGAAAGAGGATTTTGGAGTAGAAACCCAAAGCCCATCTGTAGATAATTGGATATCCGCTGACAGAAGGGTTACAAGGAAGGGACAATTCAACCAGAATACAGTATAGCATTGATGGAATACAAAACATTCCTCTAGTTCCTGAAGGCTTCCTCCCCCAAATACCATGGCCCAGTTCTACCTTACGAATATGGCCCAGTTCTACCTTACAAATATGCTAGAGCACACATATTGGTACAGGTAAGAGCTTTAAACACATGGAAATCAGGGCAGATAAAATCCTCTGAAACAGTGTAGGCATAGTGATATCATGAGGGTAGGGTGATGGTGAGGTCACAGTGGGTAGGCGGAAGGGAGGGGGAAGGAGAAACCCATCACAAGGTCGAATATATAGTTCAGCCACCAGGGCGGTGAATAACAGAAGTGTGGGTGAAAGGATACAACAGACTGTTTAAGACATGAAATAACAGCAATAATATATAATTGATCAAAGGATTCATGAGGGTGAGAGGGTGGTGGAGGGAGGAGAAAAATGAGAAGCTGATACCAAGGGCTTAAATAGAAAGAAAGTGCTTTGGAAATGTTCATGGCATCTTATGCCTGCAAGTGTGCTTAATACATCTGAATGATGGGCTGTCCTAAGATTTGTAAGAGCTTCCCAGTATAGTGATCAATAATAATAATAATAATAATAATAATAATATAATTCAAGAAAAGTAGGGGGAAATAAACAAACCTTCCACTGAAACCTACTTGTAGGGATAGCAATTTTGGAGTCACCATGTCTCCAGGATTCTAAAAGCAAAAGAATTCTGAAATTCACAAGCTGGTGTGGCCATAGCTCTGCACTCAGGTAATGTCTGCTATCACTCACACAATTGGTGTATAATAGTTGACAGTGTCCCCTGTCTGTAACCTTGAATTCTCTCCTGAAGCATCTTTCTCCTGCACTCCTCTTCTAACCCTACAGTACATCCCTTTTGCTCAAACTACAGTGTCTCCAGTCTGTTTGGACCTCTTACAAGTACCATTGAGTGCTTGCCTGGAAGTATTTCAGAAGCCTCCTGGCAAATTTCCCTTCCTGCCACTCTGTTGTCCTCCTAGCGCTGAGGCCTCATCGTAGTTGTTCTTAGAGCTCTACCATGTCTTTGCCCCAAACTGAAGTTGTACTGCATCGGCTGTCATTTGTCCTGCTGCTGGTGAGAAGATACCCAGGAAACGTAAACATCATTCAAGTTCCTATGTGTATATTATCATGACTTGGCTGCATCCTTTGAGTTGTGCATTCACCGGGACCTTCCCTTTCTGAGTTGTGTTTACCCTTTCAGTGTAAACTGGCTACCCCTCAGGTTCCTGTATAATCTTCTGAGTTGCCATTGTCTGTTTGAACCTGGATAGATAGATCTTAACTGAACACAGTGCTCCAGGCAGACATTCTTTCTATTTTATTTATTGTACAATTTTATTTCTATGAAATATCCAAAATAAGAAAATCCATGAAAGCACACATCAGAATAGTGGTTGCCAGAGGCTTATAACTGAAGAAATGAGGGACTAACTTCTTAGTGGGTAAAGTGTAGCATTTGGGGTGATGATTACATTCTGGAACTACACGAAAGTGGTGATTCCACAACACTGTGAATTCGTTAAATGCCACCAACATGTTGACTTTGCATTGTTAATTTTATGTTATAATAATTTCATTAATTATACAAACATTTTGTCAAGACAGGTCTTTGGGCAACAATTAAAAGCCACAGAAAAGCGGAAGCACAGGGATTTTAGAGGGACATCACATAGGCCAGAAGCTGTTCTACGCATAGATGAGGATTCTATACAAGCTAGAGATCACTTTCGAAACAGTGGGAAAACACTGTTATACACTATTATACATTCATGAAACATAAATTAATTACTTTTGAAAATTACCTCAGGAAAAAAAAACATTGACTGTATTATTATAAAGCTCAAGGTAAGACTTAAAAGCATAAAAGGACCAGGCCAGCCCTGGGCTCCAGGTTGAAATGGTCACTGCCAGGCCCATGGTTCAACCCCTCCCAGTTACTCAGCAAAAGAAAGATGAAGCTGTTTGCTCCTAAAAAGATGTAAAACTCTCATAAAATAGATCGGAGTGAAGCAGAATAGAACAAAAGATATAATGTACTTTTACAAAACTATGTTTACAGTGTCTGTTAATAAATAAAAGACTAAAAACTAATAACTTATTTATAAGCAACATTTTGGGGAATTACTTTAGGTACCTTTTCTTTTCATATCTTCCTGTGTCCCTGACTTCATTACTCATCCACCACCTGGGTTGGCTCCTCCCTTTGCCCTAAATAATTCAGTATTTGACATGTACCCCTGACCCAGAATCTTTTCACTTCAAGTCTCTAATTACTTTTATTGCTAAGCATGAGGTCTACCGAAGCACGCTATCCAAGACACCATAAGCATAACATAAGCTCATTATTTGCTATCTACATCTCTGGTTTACTTTTCTCCATGACATCCATTCTACATCAACCTCTTTCTTTCTTCATTGCTTGGGTCTTCTCTATTAGAATATGTGACGGTAGTGTTCTATGCTGTCCGCTTTTCTAGCCCAAACCCTTTATACGTGATCATAAAACCTCTGCTGAAGAAGCAAAAACAAATGGAAAGGTGGAAGGAGGGAAACAGTAGATAATAATATTTATGTAGTATATAGTGGGAAATTCCATTTAATTCTGTTTGAAAGCTGTTGATTGCGCTACCTTGGACCAATTGTATTATTTTACCAAGTCTCTTTTGCTCTTACAAAGGGAGAATAATCATTGTACATAAGGTTCCCTAAGCATTGTAAGGATTAGGAAACATGAAGACTCTCTAACCGAGAGTCTGACATATAGTAAGTTTTCCATTGATTAATCGCACTCTTCTTAATGAATGTGCCATTTCTTGCCCAAATCCCCAGAAGCCAAATTTACTTAGGAAAATAAAAATATGAACATATAAATGTAGGAATTCGAGGAAAGAAAAATATGAAAACAAAAAGAACAAAATGGAGTCTGGCTCTCTTTCCCACTTGTATTAAATGAGCCCAGTCCTTATCAGACATAATTTACATATAAAATTTCACTTTTCTGAAGTATTTCCTCATTTACATCCCTATGTTTCCCACTAGAATATAACTTTTGCCCTGAAACTTAGATGACAACCTTTTAGGTATGTTTTTTTTAATTTTTCCAGGAGATGCTTAACTTTCAACAGAAGATACTGCAACTCTACTATTAATGTTTGCAAACTTCAAGAAGAAGGTATCATTGCCTTATGCTACATACTCTGGTTTCCTATGATGTATTGCATGGAGACAGCCGTCTCTGTTCAAAATTCACCCCCGTCGCTGAGTGAATGCTAGCTCATGTGTAGAAACATGTTGAACAACTCCATAGTGTTTCTGAGGTAGTACCTCTTTCCAGAAACAGACTGCCTCGTCGTGTTGCTGCAAAGCAACTTCTGAGATCAAACTGCTGACCTTTTTTTGGCAGTGCAATGTTGCACCTACCTGCCTCTTAATCACTCACTGCCTAGTGCCCTTGGTGTATACTGTGGAGAAGTCTGTCTGGGGAAAAATAATTCCCTTCCATCATGTACTGCAGCTTTATTCCCTACTCTCATAAAGAACTTACCCTGGAATGAGGAATAGGCAAGTTGACTTGTGGTAATCGTGTCACATGATGCTAATCATCATGAAGCGTGTGTCACAGTTGTCAGATGGGTTTTCCATCTACCCCAACCAATCGCAGTACCTCCATTTACTTTTCCTCGCTGTATTTGCTCTAGGGGATTTGAAAGCACTCCATCTATGCACTTATCCCCAACCATAAATCTCATTCATGATGAACTAAGTCCTGAAGGGATTCTCTCCTTGTTCTTTGTGGAGTATTTGACAGTTCCTTGCAGAAAAAGACTGAGGACATCCCTAGAGATACGTTATAAATAATTAAAGATGACAAAGCCCCCTTCTCTCTTCCTTGGCTTGCGCCTCTCCAATAGCTTAGACAGTGATAGTATCGCCAGTTATCTTTGATTGTAACAGCAGTGTGTGTGTACTACTGGATGGAAAGTTTTTTGTTTTTTTTCACTCCAATGATTATTATTTTGGAAAGTAGGTAATCTTTCTTTAGAAGAAAAGAAAGAAAGAAAGCCAAATCAAATCAAACACAAACCTCTGGGCTCTTTTATGACATTAAGCTTTCTGTCTCTGAGCAGGTCAGAACATACCTTTGATATATGAAAATTTGTCACTCTCAGGTACATTTCATTTACTCAAATGCTGTTTGAGAGCAACTTCATTAAAGATGCAAGACACTGGTACAATGCCACTTTATTTTATGTCACTGCTTTTATATGAAATCCTCTCCCCAAACACTTTGGCGAATTAAATAATACAAGACGGGAGAGAGTGTTCCATATAAATTATACAACACTATTGCATAAAGAATAATTTAAAGAATCCAAGAGAATGCCAAATGCTAAAGCTCTGAGAAATTGAAAGAAATAAGGCAGATTTGTCAGAATTTTTTTAAATCTCAAGGTTACAAAAGTAGAGGGTTGAAGAACTGAAGCAAATGGATTTGCTGGTGGAGTCTAAGGCCAAAGTTTTAGTCTCCAAAAAATGCAGCCTTCTTGCTATTTTACTTCCCTTCTACTGCTTTATAAGTTGTTCCCAGTGCACATATTTTAAAAAAAGTAACCTCATGAACAATAAGAATAAATATTATTTATTATGAAACCAATTAAATTTACTTGAAATGCTTAGATTTCTTATCCACATATACAGAAAAAGATTAACTTATTAAGATGGCCACATAGCAAATCTTTGAATTAAACTCAGACCTAATTGAAGCCAAGTTTTGATGCTAGGTGCTACCGTGGTGGATTTAGCAAGGCCAGGCAGGCTTTAGTTCAAGGAAATAAGGAACAACGCCTTCTTGCTCTTTAATGATGTATGAACTTGCCCGCAACAAAGTCTTCATGACAGCCACCTTCGCTTGCTGCATGTGCAATTTTTAAATAATTGAAAAGTTTCTGAGCCTTTTCATGCATGAAAAGCCCCACACTCAGTACCATCAAGTTAATTCTGACTCAGAGGCTCAACCACCTGATACAGTAGAAATGCCTCCTTGGGTTTCCAAGGCTGCAAATCTTAATGAGATCAGGGTTCTTGCAGAGTGGCTGGTGATTTTGAACTACTGACCCAACTGCAAGCAACTACCTCATGAAGATGCCCTTTTTTGCAATAAAATCAGGCTAATGAGACGTGTTTCCATCTTCCCTCCAAATTTGACTCCCAGAGTTACTGCGGAGGGGTCTTGCTTCTGACCAGGGACCCCGGGGGTTTTTGCAGGAAATGGACAAGCCACTGTTCTACGAAAGCTGTTTTCTAATTTTGCTCTAATGCGACTCAAGAACATTCAGTCACGAAAACATAAATATCTAGAATGTCAAGAGCCTCCAGAAGAGTGTCCTAGAAGGATTTCCATTGTCCTGAAGGATATTTTATTGCCCCCATGTCACATCCGCATCTGTGGGCAGTACACACTGATAATAAAGTGTCTGCAAGTGACATCATTCTCCAACTAAGGGCCTGGAATAAGTATAAACAGAGACCGTGGCAAATATTATAATTTTTGTTGCTTTCTAGAAATGATTTTGATTTTTTAAATTTTAACCATTTTGTTGGTATATAATTCACATATCATATAGTTCACTAGTCTAATTGTATTAAAAAGAGCTGTGAAATCAGAACTACAATCAACTTTAGGTATTTTCTTCTTCATTGTATTTATCATATCCCCACGTAACTATTAACTCTGTCATTATCGCTATAGACTCACCTGTCCTGGCACTTTTCTACAGAAAGAAAACAGGAAAATCTCAGATGAAAAATAGCAGAAAACAATAATACACTAGAACAAATTTTAAATGGGTCAAAGAGAGAATAAATAATAAGTTTTAACTTGTAAACTAACTACACTTGCATTAGTACACTTTCCAACGTATTCTGTCTGACAGCAAGCCTATTCCCCTCTCTGGTGGTTGGTCAGAGGGGATTTGCTGAAGCCTTCATCCAACTAGCAAACCTGAAAAGCGATTTCAGGCTCTCACTGTCACCAATCATCTTCTGCAAACAACAGACTCAGCATTTAAGCTCTAGCATCATCCCTTCCTAAAGTTTTAGATTTTATTATTTTATTTTTGGGCGGGGCATCACTGCCCTCTGGTGGTGGGAGTAGGAGGCCCAGCCTTGCTGCTGGATTTGAACCTCCAACCCAGTGGGCCGCAGTCCTGCGCACAACCACTACACCACCGGGGCTCAGCCTAGATTTTATTATTTACAATTCTTGTATCACAGAGGTGGGTGAGCTTCTTCCATGTGGACTTAGCTGTCACTTCACTTAGATGGTTGCTTTACGACACACTTTTAAGACCCCAACAGGTATTCTTCTTTAAAAAAATAGTTGGAAACAAGATATCATACAAATATGACAGCAATCTATACATCCATTATAGCAGGTGGACATATACAAATGTTGGCATCTTTCAAAACATTATCTTTTTTCTTCAGCCCTTTGATATCAGCTCCTCTTTATTTCCTTCCTCTCCCACTCCCTGCTTCTTTATTACTATGGTGAAGCAATTTAGATTTGTTTCCAGAATCCTTTATAGATTGTGTATTGTTTTGATTTTATTAATATCTTAGACTGCCCTTTCAATCCCGACTATCTTAGTATTTGTACCCTTTGAGGGGGTTATTCCATTGTCATTGCTATTCATTCCCGTCCCCCACCTTCCTTTCCTTTCTCTCTCCCCCAACTTCCTGCCCTTTCCCCCTCCCTACCCTCCTGAAATCTCTCATTTTTGTTTCTAAGAGGGTTGTCTATCCTGTATTCCGTATATTGAAATCTCTCATCTGCACCAGTGTAGAGGATCTGTGAGGTAGCACTGAGATCATAATAGTGGGAGGGGGAGCAGAGGAAAGATTAAAGAACTAGAGGACTGTTGTTTGTCTGGTCATTTATAACTTGCCCCCTGGATGGATCTTCTCTTCTGTGTGGCCCCTTTGTGTGGGAATGTCCATTTCCTTATAGATGGGCTCGGGGCCTCTACTTTGACTCCTCTCCTTCACCTCAATGAGGCTGTTTATGTTTGAATCCCTCATATCTGTTCCAGATGACACCACATGATCACACAGGCTGGTGTACTTCCCATGTAGGCTTTGCTGATTCCCTGCTACATGGCTGCTCTTTTTGGTTTCAAGCTTTCAGACACATACGGTATATCTTTTAATAGCGAGGCACCATCTGCTTTCTTCAACACCTTTGCTTATGCACCTGATTTCTCTTAATTGATCGTGTCAGGGAGGTGGTCATCACCCAGTGCCACACTATTAGAACAAAGTGTTCTTGTGTTGAGGAAATTCCTAAGGAGAGACCCAAAGTCTGTGTACTATCTCAATTTATTGTCATATAAATATATGTGCATATGTATAAATAGGTACATATGTGTACCTATTTTTATGTATTCATATATTTATATGTACACATCTATGTTTATACTTCTATAAGTAGTTTTGCTTCCAGGTTCTCTCCTTTCTTTCCTTTTGCCTTCCTTCTGCCCCACTATCATAGTCACTCTCATTTGCCTCTCAGTAATTCCTCTCAGCTACATTACAGCTGCTCCAACCCTACCAGGATCTATATATCTCTCTCACTATTGATTTTAGATCCCTAGGTGTTCCCATGTCCATGATGTAATTTGCTCTCCACTCCCTTCCCCCATGCTACCTCCTTCCTCCAAATACTCCTTGGGACCATCGGTCCTGTTTCATTCTCCTTGGACTTGCTTCTCATGCCTACCTCATATAGATAAAACAAAAATAACAAAGAAAGCACACACACAAAAAAAACAGCAACACCAAAACCCAATACATATATTGGGTTTAGCAGGCCAATAGTACTATTACTAAATTACTAATGTTACTAATAGTAATATTACTATTACTAAATACTATTTCCAGTCTGTCCACTGATCTTAATGACTATCTCCCCACTGGTAAGACAGGGCTTCTCCAAGTCTGAAGTATATTTTGGGGATTCCTCAGGGACTTTGTGACTTTTCTCCCATTGTTGGCCTATTACATTTCCTTCTTAGTTTGCTCCTATGTGAGTGGAAGAGGCTGGTCCCTCTCCCAAGCCTGTCCCTTCAGTGTTGTCCTCTGTAGCACATCCTTCTAGGGAGGTGATCAGAATAGCTTGGATTGGAGCCATCCCCATAGTCAGAAGTTATTCTTTCTGATAGGTATCATACCTTATAATAAATCAGGTCTTAAGGATGAGCTCAAAATTCATTCATGTATCTATGGTTTATATATAACCCAGATCCACTTTAGAGATAACATTATCCTTATGTTGGGGAACATCCCCAAGGGGAATGGAATGTAGTAATTCTGTTGATGGTATCATTAAGTTAGCCAACATTATAGAAGTTCAAATATTGTTTAGAAGAATAGCATATACAAGTGTAAGACAGCTTGGGGGGACAAAATTCCTGAATTCTTTATCTGTACAGATAAAAATCTCCGGCAAATGAACACTAGTTGCCAAACGATATGCATAGAATTGGGGTAAAACTTTCAATAGCTTTCATTCATCATGGTAGAACCAGGCCTGCTATATTAAGTAATGTTGTTAAACAAAGAGGGCATGAAAATGACAAACATACAATAATCTTGAGCTGCCATTCATTGGGCACCATCAAAATGAGAGATTTGAACCATAGTCCAAAAATCTCCAAATTTGTAACTTTGGATAGCCTTCATCTGATTATTCTCAT
The DNA here is from genome assembly GCA_004026705.1 of Nesogale talazaci. Lineage (NCBI taxonomy): Eukaryota > Metazoa > Chordata > Mammalia > Afrosoricida > Tenrecidae > Nesogale > Nesogale talazaci. The sequence goes on along the minus strand of PVJH01003903.1, from coordinate 34,761 downwards.
ACTAGGACATTTCAGCCTTAAGTCCAAGGAAAAGTGTAAATTTCTAAAATATACTACAGGTGAGTTTAAGAATAAAGTCCCATTGACTCCAACCCAGAGCATTGTTTTGTCTTTGTGGAGAATGTGGTGAACCTTGAAAGGACAGTCTAAAGCCCTGGTTGTCTAGAGAAGGGGACTGTCTGTGGAATAGGTCACCAAGGACTGGATAGAAACTAGGTCACAAGTGCCCAATTAGGCATATTCTCCCCTTTGGGGGCTATATAAGCAAAGTTACATGCTTCTCCCAATGGCAGGTTGCCCCACCTGCTTCACCCACAAACAAAGGTATAACCACCTTCTCAAAAACAGATGCACTCCCCAAACTCTGGCTTGAACTTCCAGTAAAGGTCACTGATTTTCCTTCTAGGAGTGTCTGCTGATTTGGGTTGACTGTAGCACAGTAGGATGTGACAAGACATGACTGATCTTCTCCCCTCAACATGAAAAATGCACTTTGGCTGAGGTGAGACCTCTTCTGTCTAAGTGGTTATTAAGATGAATAGAGAAGAAGATTACACGACTGAGAACAGATGCTTGCCTTTGTCTTGGTGTTTATTCTTCTAATAGGAGTCTCATATTTATCTAATTTTCATTTTGATAATATACTCAGACATACCAGGTTGTCTAAACCAATCATGAAAATTCTACACTAATGTCTTCCAGTCTCTCCTTTCCTAAGGATTAGGCACAAGACACAGTCCTGGAAGTTGAAAATTAGGTGAACTCTGCTAGCAGTCTCCTTTTATCTCCTTTCCTTCTTTCTACTCTAAAGTTCGTGGTTGTGATAACAGCTGCATTCTTTTGTTTGCAACCACCATGCAGCAAGCATACGAATGAAGGTTATTATGCTAAGGTCTGCAGAGAAAAAAGAATCTAGATGTTCCATGGAATCACCAAGCAGTTGCCAACCTCTAAATGTTAGACAAGGGAAAAAGTAAATTTCTATTCGTGTAACTGAATCCCAAACCAAACTTAATGCCATCAAGTCAATAATGGATAGGACAGAGTAGAAGTTCTCTTGTAGAATCCCAACACTGTAAATCTATATAGGAGTGGAAAAGCTCACTTTTCTGCCATGGAGTGGCTGGTCATTTTGAAGTAGTGGCCTTGTAGTTTGCCGATCAACAATTAACCCACTATGCCACAATTGAACTATCTCACTCACTCTGAAGAGATACACATGGGAGGTTCCAGTGGATCCACACATTTACATGAGAAAGGAGGAAGGAGTGATGGGGAAATAAGTGCAATTGAGGAGCAGTAAAAAAAATGACATCTCTTCTCATAATCTTCATTCACGAAGAATCTAAACTAGCTGATTATACTAAAGTCATTCAGGATTTATAAAGGCTATCTGGCAAAGTTCCCGTAATATCAATCATCTAATGCTTATAATTACTACTTTAGTCTCTTGAACAGGTGTGATTGGGCAGATGTATTGGTATACACTTTTGTACTTCACTTTGTAATGTAGAAAAATAACTAGCTCAAAAAGAACAAGATTTGACTATTGTCGGATAGCCTTCATTAATTAAAAATCCATTAATAGAGCCAATATTTAGAGGCTAGTAGATGTCACTTTTTAATAGTTTCATTGGCTTATGGTTCATATAATTTAATCTTTCAATCATATTAAGAAAGTTTGTATAATCATCACCACAATCAATTTCAGAAAATTTTCTTTTCATGCTCATAGTTTTCAGTGTTCTATTTCCTTCATTCTCCCTTGCACAACCCTGAACAATTATCAATCCAGTTAGTCTCTCTCTAGATATACCTATCCAGGATTTTACATGCAGATCATCATGCTAAACCTAAACAAGAAACAAAGCAACAAACAAACAAACAAAAAAAAACCCCAGAAACAATGATTTGATAAACAGAAAGGGGGTACCAATTTAAGGGATCTACATATAACCTCCTCTCTGGAATATGGACAATGGGGAAGTGAGTGAAGGGACACATCTGTGTACAATATGAAAAAAGTAATAAGAATTTATAAATTGTTAAGTGTTTATGGGGGAGGTGGAGTAGGGTAGGAGGATATTTTGAGAGTGATGATGGCAACAAGTGTGCAAATGTGGTATGCATACCAATTGATATGTGTATTGATCATGAACAGAGTTGTATGAGCCTCCCAATAAAATGACTTATAAAAAAAACAAAGCAGAAGAAACTCAATCGAAAAGAAATTGGACAATAGTAAAAGCAGAAACTTTAAAGTGAGTCAAACAAGCAATCGCAAAGCTTTGTGGCTTAAAAAAGAAAAAGGTTTATTTGCTCAGATCACGGCTTCTTCAGGGTCAGTGCAGACCAAGTTGTCCTCCCTTGAGAAGGCAATGCTACAAAGAAAGAAGCTCCATGTTCCTATTTCCACGCTGCTTTCCTTAGTAAGATAATGGAGATGACAACATACACTCTGACTCTCAAAACACTTAACTGAAAAAAACATGCACTGTTTTCACGGCTCTAAACAAGCAACATGATTTTTCCTATCTTCAAATATGCAGGAACATAAAATCTGTCCACAAGTTCTTGTGGAAAAGTGGGGGGACCGAATAAATTTGGCGAAAAATCTAATGATTGTCCCACAGAATGACCCTCCATATGTAAGTACCCTTCTCAGGTAGCAAACTGCCCTCCTTTAGCTTTCAAAATTAATCTGCTTCAAATTGTTCTTGGCTGCTCCAACCAAACCTGCCCAGCATCAGAGAGTCGTTTGACTTTACACCTCTTATTTTTTAAGCTTTGCGACGACACAGAACAGATGTTCGCAACCAAGAAGACACAATATATGTCTGTCCACGCCTCCCTTGTTTCAAAAAGTAGTGAAGTACAATATCTCGTCTTGCAAGTGAGGCTACTGACCCTAAGTTCAGTAGTTCGAAGCCACCAGACACTCTGCATGAGAAAGAGGAGGCTTTATACTTTTGTTAAGATTCAGTCTCAGAAACTCACAGGGGCCGCACTCTCTTGTCCTATAAGGTCACCCTGAGTCAGCATTGGCTTGATGGCAGTGAGGGAGGGAGAGAGGGGGGTGGGAGTGAACGACTGAATTAGTTCAGCCCAGTGTGTCTGGGTTCCTATTCTCTGAAGGCACCAAAACAATAATTTCTTTGACCACCCAGTACATCCCCCATGGGACACGACGTAGGAAATTGTGCTGCTTAAACAAGCTGAGTAAATAGCACTGTGTGTGGTGGATGGGAGCAAGGAGGAGTGGATTGTGACCTAAATGAGGTGCGTGGATGTGATCTTTCTCAGAGGCGGGGCTCACAGACACTTTTTCCTGCAAGACTATATAACAGCTTGATGTCCAAAGACCATTTGCAACTGCTATAACATATGCCTAAATCTCTACAGCCTTATAAGGAAAGAAAGTCACTTCTCTTCGGTTAAAAAAAGCATGCCCCCAAGTTCCACAAAAATAAGAATAAGTTGGAAGACATTCCATAATATTCTTCAAAAGATTCTGGGGACTTCTCATGCAAAAGCTCCATGGCTCTTCTTCCAATGATTCTGTGGCTGGCTAAGATAAGCATTCAAGTCACCTCACTGTCATCTCGCATGGAGATACATCACAGACTTCAGACCAACGTCTCAATTGCCAAAACTCGGGCAAAAATTCTAAAGCACTGAATTGAAGTGGACCTAACTCTATTACTATCAGGACCTGAAATCTTATATATTTTGCCTCAGAGAAAATATATTCATCATCTTTATGATTATAGGACATAAGAAAAAATTGACCTTGATATTTTAGGTCAAAAATGGTTGTGTGCATATGTGTGTTTACATTATATGTCATTTGTGAGGTTAAGCAAAAAAGCTGAGAATACCTCTGCCCATACCTTTTGCCTTTAACAATTCCTCACTCCTTTTACTTTCAGTTGAACATAAGGTATGCTCCAAAATGTGACAATCTGCCAAAATGGTGATAAATATTTCCTTAAAGGCTGATGAAATAATCTCTCAATATCATCAGCGACAAATCACTGAGCACCTGAAATGCAATTTGTATTATATAGGATTTTATTTGTTCCAATTTGCAATGAATTGAGGTTTTCACATGGAAATTGAAAGCAAGAATTGGTTTATTATGCCAGCACCATGCTGGGAATGGGAAGAAAAGGAGAGTCTCCTCCAATATCTGTTCTTTGTCAGGTGCTTATTGGAGACAGACAGTCCTTCTGCACATTACTGGTAGATCAATGCTATAGTGAGACACAGAGGGGTGAGCTCTTGATGAGTGTAGCCGAATCAGAACTGGAAATAGCAAGGCATGGTATTGTATAATTTCAGGAGAGGGAGCAGTGATGTGACAATGACAGGTAATAAATCAGATGCTAACTAAAAGGCTGATAGGTGTGTGTGTGTGTGTGTATCCTTGAAAAACTCTATGGGGCAGGTCAATTCTGGCCTCTAAAGTCACTGAGTGTCAGACTTGATTCAAAGACATTTTGTTTGCCTTTTTAATGTCATCCAACAAGTCCGCTTGCTATTTAGCCTACTTTTCCCAGGCTTCCTTTGTAAATAAGCCTCCTCCATCTGATATACTCTTCCTGAATGATGTCATGCTTCTTTCTAGTTTGAGAGTCATAAGAAATGTACAAAGAGCTTTGGTGGTGCAGTGGGAGACATATTCAGAGGCTCTAACTGACCCACCACTTCAGGGGAGAAAGAGGAGACTGTTTCTATAAATTGTAATCATTCTCAGAACCTCGAGGGAGTACTTTTGCTGTACTCCAAAGGGATGCTTATATCCATATCCAGTATGTGCAACACTGAACATGTCACCTTCCACATAAACATACACAGCTTCCTGTTTCAGAGAATGGTATTGATGTGCTTTCAGAACTGCAGGTCAGAAATCCATGGGTCTATCTCTGATTAAGTGGGAGCTGTGAGAAGATAGAGTAAATTTTGTCTCTGAGTCTTTAAATGCCCTTAAATCTTTTCATTTGAGTAATTTTTATCTCTCTAGTCCTTAATACCTTAGTACCAGTTCCCTCCTTTCTTAACTTTGTGGCTTGCCAAAATAACCTTACATCTGCTCTTGTCTACAACCTGATTGTCTGGGTGTCCTGGTTGACAGAGCAGCGTATCTGAGCTCTGAAAAGATGAGCCTCTATCTTTTCCCTTCACGAAAGTATTCTGTATAATTCCCAAAGCTTTCCTGTTAGTTTAAATGAATTTGCTTATTAGATGAGATATATTTATAATAAACCAACACAATGCCCAGGACTTCACAAAGAATAGAGTATCGCTTTAAAAAGCAGACAATAAAGTACTACATCCAAGTGTGTGATATGCCCTGACACAAATAAACAACAGTGAGAGGAACGCTTGCAGAGGCATCACTAAATCAGACAGGAGACTAAGGAAGACAACCTGGATGAGTTAATTTGGGGGTTGGTTTTATAAAACAAGTAACAATTAGACACACTGCAGTGGAGTTCGGTCTGGTTCATCGCAACCTTGTAGGTCACAGCAGAGCTGCCCCTTCAGTTTTTTGAGACTCTAAATCTTTACAAAAGAAGACAGCCTCCTCTTTGTCCCTAAGGGTGGCTGGAAGATTTGATCTGTCCAATTTATGATTAGTAGTCCAATCCTTAATCTGCCATGCCATCAGGGTTCCTTGATCAAGGACTAGCTAAATGGTAAATAAGAAGAAGGCATATAGTACTACATCTATAAGTAGTAGAGTCTTTGCTAATCACTTCTACACTCCCTGCAAAAAACGCAAAAGCAAGCAAAATTCTGCACACAGGCTAAAATATATAGGTATCTACCTGAGTGATTTATCATTGGATCGGGGATTTTTATGTAGATTAACTAAGTCATCTACCAAACAACTAAGAAAGCTTTCTATGTGGCTATTTTTTTTTATCGATCTCATCTCTAATAGATGAAAAATAGACCTTAATGATATTTGCACCATTGAAAATGTTATAATCGCAGAAGAGCAGATATTGACACAAAGAGAAGACATTTATTTAAGGGCAAAATGGAGAACCCGATTGCAAACAAGTAGGATAATCAGTAAGGAATGTACTACTATAACTGAGACTTTCCGCTTAAGCAATGGAGATCCATAATCATAGTTGTTTCAAGCCATATATCTGACATACTTCCAGTTATTCATTTCCTATCAAACAAAGCCAGAGTGACAACCTCTTCTTCTACTGCCTTAGAATAGTTCATGATTTTCCTGGGAGATGGGTTGCTATGTATGCCATTCTGAATATTTGATTTCCCCACTAGACACCAATGAGCAGATGCACAAGAACTTACAAGAACAAGAATTTATACAGATTTCCCAAAACTAAGAATGGATATTGTTAAAGCAGGAAATACAGTGTTCTGCTAATGTGTAGTACTACTATCTTTGTCTGTATTTGAGGTGTGTGCTGTTGCTATGATTTCAGTGAGGGCTGAAGTCAGAGGAAATTGTGAAACACTGGACAGCAGTAAGTGATTTCTCATGAGTTCCATAAATCTTGGACAAAGTGAACCCCTGTGAGACTATTATATCTCCCTTATCTCGCTCAATGACTGCATAGGTGAAAATAAAATTTCCCAGGTGGCTGATTAGACTGTGTAAATCACCCAAAGACTCTAATGGACCAGAACGACTCAAAGGGACTCAGTCATATGAGATTCTGTTTGATCCGTTATAAGAAAATAGTTTTACCTTCTTATTAGTATTCCATCTCCTTTTAAGGATCTTATTACAGTTCAATGGCAGGCAACGGTGCTGCAGGGGAACAAATCCACATCTTCTCAAATTGGCTGTTATCTATTAAATGCATTTGGCTTTTCTGAAATGATCCCCATACTTGTAAGTAGAGTCCCACAAAAGCCAAACTCGGATGCAGACATGGACAGTCCAGTCCTGCTTCCATCTCCTGCCGGGTGACTAGTCATAATGTTCTGGTTTTCAATTTAGGTGTCAAAACAAGAGGGTTGTAAGCCCAGAAAAAACCACTCTGTCTGAGGGACAACAAAACCTGGTTAACTGATCTTGGTAAAGGACACTTAGGTTCCCCAAACTAAAAAGAGTGAAGTTTGTTATTAAAGGTTTTGATTAGGAACAGCAGACACAAAGAAAAAAGGCATTCTTTGTCTGTTTGTTATTGAACACAATGATGGTCATAAATAAATGTTGAGCAATATTTCCTAGCCCTCCTTCCCAAAGGAAACCAAAGGCACTGACAAGTATATCAAAATGAAATACTAGGGACACAGAAGGGGGAGAGAACCCCACAAAAACAACAACAAAAACCCTGATGTTATTAACTGGCTTTATCTTTTTTTGTCCTTTTCTAACCCAGGAAAGTGACATTTCTCATTAAAGTGTCACATTTCATTTTGCCGGAACATAATGGGAACTAAGTTCTTCATATATATACATACACACACACACAAAAGCTGAGAATTTAAGACTTAGTGCCAAGTTGCTTTATCTTCCAATCATTTAAGTGATGTTCTTAATCTTGCTTATTTTCTCACTTTTCAAATCACAGCTCTTGGTCCCTCAAAGTTGAATCTAACAAAGCAGACACATCACCTCCTCCATTGAAGTTTGAGGTGGATTCAAAATCAATTCTATATGCTTCTTTTCTGTTTAATATTCTTAGTCATCCATAGAGTTATTTGGTGCATTGAGTGAAAGGACATGCATTACTATTTTCTGTAACTGGGATACCCCTATTTTTCTGATAAAAGGAAATCTGTGCTCTATGAAAGGACAAGACCACTCACAGCATCACGGTATAATGAGGAAGAGATGACAAGCCTGCTGTATGGACTTCACATCTTATTCAGTTGAAACACTCAAACGTTAATTATAAGCTTAAAACCTGTTGTCCATGCTCTGTCCCTGGCTAACTGGTTTCTCCTGCCTCCCCCTCACTCTTCCACTGCCACACATAAGCCTCATTAAGTCATCAAAACCAGCTCCCTATTGAGTCAATTCTGATTTTTGGCAGTCATGGGTGTTTCAGAGAAGTAGTTCACTAAGAAGAATTCTTCAGAAGAAATTATGAGGTCTCTGTGTAGACCCGAACCCCCATTCTTTGATTTGTGAAGTCCTGTATCAAACCATTTGCAAATCTGAAAATAATGGGGTTATTCATGCTGCCAAACTCAAAAGGTTCATATGGGGATTCCATAAAATATTCCATGAAAATACTGAGAACAGGGCTGAGCCCCAGTGGCGTAAGTGGTTGAGTGCATAACTGTGGCCTGCGGGCTTGGCGGTTCAAATCCTGAGAGCGGCCACTCTCAGGAGCAGCACTGGGTAGCGCCCACGACCACCAGAGGCAGTGAGGCACCTGCCCCCCACCTCCCAAAAAAAAACTTAAAAAAAAGAAAATACCGGAATAATGCTTGGTGCATAAGTTTACAATAAATGTTAATTAATTGCTATTACCAATGTAGCCAGCAATCTGTGTATCATCAAACTATTAAACCCCGAATTTATAGAGAGCAGAACATGTATAATGGCTTGGCACAGTGAAGGCACATGGACACTCTCTTGGAAGGAGTCCCCAAACTTTTTAAACAGGGGACCAGTTCACTGTTCCTTAGACCATTGGAGAGTCTTACTAGAGTTTTAAAAAAACACAGCAATCTTTGAGGAAATTCACTGTGGGGCCACCCAGTGGAAGTCGGCTGCTAAGCAAGACAGGCAGCGGTGGCAAAAAAAAAAAAAAAAGTCTTCAGTGGGCCGCATGTGGCCCGCGGGCCATAGTTGGAGGATTAGTAGTTGAGAAAATGTATGTTTTGAAAATGCAGTGGACCTGAGTGATATTATAGGCTTTTGCCTTTATTTTTATCTTACATTCCTACAAAGAAAAGCATCATGCTCTATGATTCTTAGACATGGTTATAAAAAACACACTATGTATAAACTGTAGAATTAAACTTGACTACTCATTACCTACAATGTTCTATAGGGACAGTTTGAAGGAACCCAGGAGCAAAATGAAAAACCACTGCCATGTAGTCGATTCTGACTCATGGCAACCCAGAAGGACAGAGTAAAACTGCCCCATGTGGGTTTCTACGGAATTTCTAAAGGAATACAAAGCTTCATCGTTCTACTCCAGAGCAGTCAATCTATTGACTTCACGCTTGGAACCCCAATTTGTTGCCCACTACACCACCAGGGATGCATGATTTTTAAAAACGCACAGCTTTTAAAGGGCATAGGAAAGGGCAGTCCAATGCTCGTTGCAAGAGTGTGTGTGTTGATACTCTCAGGATTATTCTTTATATTATATGATCAGGATTATCTTGGCCTTCCAAACGAATAAATAACAACCACAATAGTACTAAGATACTTTCCTTAATCGTATTTAACATGAAATAAACTTTCAAACTATATTCACATTCATTGATTTTCTTGTAGCTTTGCTGCAACGATTTAATGCAACAATATATTTGAAAAATCAACACAGAGAGTCTCATAGATGGCCACCATCAAACACGATCTGAACATAGCCAAGAGCTCTAATCCACTGTCATGTTAGAAATATTTTCTGTATTGTGTGGGGGGTTAAAAATATAGTCATGGTTAGATAATGGTGACGCCTGGCTTGGCTCTGGTTATATAAAAAAGGACTGAATTATATTCTTTCAAAGATTAAAATTTACTGTAGGTGATCTATACCTCAATAAAGCTGCGATTTTAAAATAATCATTAAATGCATTATTTTTTCTGATCCTCAAATTTAAATGAAAAAAATTAAATCTCCATCTAATTCCGTGTATTGGGTATTGAAAACCTGTTAGGTAGTGCTTTCTTTTCTACATATTTGTCTATAGTAATTAGGTCCCATGCCTGGGGATGCCACTGCTTGATGATAATGCTTATTTTTGGAAGGTTTTTTGGAAGGTTCTTTCTAGATTTCTTCATTATAAACCACTACTATTGCACTTTTGAGCTTAGAGTTACCATTTGGGGAGAATTTTACATACAACTTTTGCAATATAATGGCTTTTGTTATGTTGGCCTACCAGGCAGCTGAAGATTTAGGAATTCATCTTTCAGATTCCCAAAGGTGGGCGAAGACAGTTCCTCATCAGATAAACTAGGGCTTATTTCAGGCCAGAATTCCCTATTCTAAAACAAGCATCTTTATTCCCAGCAGGGGTGTGCCATCCTGGGTGTCATCTGCCATGGGAGAAATTAAGACTGTCTTGAACGATGGCATGCTTTGTTTAAGAAAACCAACGGGGACCTGGAGCCTTCTGAATAACCTTCAAGTCAAAGAAGGAATTTGCGTCGTCACTGGATAAGCATCTTCTTTACGATCCCTGCCCTGATTGTGCGACACCTATTTTGCTAGGAACATTTTATTCTCTGTGCCCAGAAATGTAATCACTTCATTTCTAGAAAAGGGCAGATCGATTGGGATTGATTAGTCATTTCCTGAAACAACAGCAATCTAGCTATAAACCCAGTGCTAAACCCAAATCAAGTTGGTCACCCTAGAGCACACGTCGTCGGCAAACTGCGGCTCGTGAGCCATATGCCGCTCTTCCGGTGTGAACGCGTACGGAGGGAGTCAGGGCGCTAACCCACTCAGGAGCAGAGTATGGGCATCGTCTCCACAGAAGCTAGAGTGGGCGTGCAGACCCTACCATGCGTGGACACTTGGAAGGAGGCATGAAAAGAGAGAAAGCTACAGGGCTGGCCTCAACCAGAGCCAGATTGACGCCCTCTCTGGAAGTGGGTGTGGCAGAGAACAGGTTGGGGGAGGGGCCCGCATGCCACATCCACATGGTGACAGGTGGACACGGAGGAAGAGAAAGAGAGTCTGGTCCGGTCCCCATGCGGGTCCGGTCCCTGCTCACAATGCCCAGAGGACTGCACCCCTGTGGTGATCTACGCCACAGGGGGGGAGGGGGGAGCTGGACAAACAACATCAGAACTAGTCACACTGTTTACCTACAGAAGCAAACAGCGAAAAAGGACATTTCAGGGGTAACGTGGCGGGGAAGCAATGAGGTCTGAGTCCTTCAAATGGACTGAATCAAGAAGGAGGGCTCTTGGATGGACAGTTGGGAGGAGGGAATGACTGGACTGATGGGGTGGTGCAGGGGAGGGGGTATGGACAGGCTCAGGGATGGGAGGAAATTTAATGGTCCAGAATTGGTGGTGAGGAGGGTGTGGGAGGCCTGACAGGGCTTAAGTATGGGCAATGTAACAGAGAAGGAGTACTGAAACTCAAATGAAGGCTGAGCATGATAGTGGGACAGGAGGAAGACATCAGAAAATAGAGGAAGGAACTAGAAGGCAAAGGGCACTTGTAGAGGTCTAAGCATAGGCATGTACATAGGTAAATATAACTATATATGATAAGGAGGGAATACATCCAGGTACATATATTTATAGGCTTAGCGCTAGGATAAAAGCTGGACCTTGGGCCCCTACCCAGGCACCCCCACCCCCTATGCAAGAACATTTTGTTCTACTAATCTGGTATTCCATGATGCCCACTGGCCCAATACGACCACTGAAGTCAAATAGGTGCATAAGCAACTGTGTTGAAGAAAACCTATGGTGCCCAGCTATCAAAGGATATAGATTCTGGGGTCTCAAAGCATGAAGATAAACAAACAGCCATCTAACTGAGAAGTATCCAAGTCCACACATGAAATGCCCACAAGACGTGGAAAGGATTACGTCTCAGACATCAAACAGGAAAAAAAAACATATCACTGTGTGCACACCTTCCTGAAATGATCACTGAGGACATGTGGGGGCATGAACAAGAGTGGTGAAGATACCTGATGGTACCCAGTTATCAAAAGATATAGCATCTGAGGTTTTAAAGGCTTGAGGGTGAACAAGTGATCATCTTGTGCAGAAGCAGCAAAGCCCACATGAAAGAAGCACACCAGCCTGTGTGATCATGAGGAGTAGAAGGGAGCAGATATCAAGCATCAAAGAACAAGAATCCCGTCACTACAGGTGAATGAAGAGGAAAGCAAGGTGGGGACCCAAGGCGCACTCGTGGGAAATTAGACACCCCCTTACAGGGGAGTTGCGTGAAGAAGACAGACCAGTCAAGGTGTGGTGAGGCTGGCGATAAAGCATGCAACTTTCCTCTAGTTCCTGAAAGTTTCCTCCCCCCAAACTATCATGGTCCCAATGCTATCTTACAAAGCCAGCTGGAATGGAGTAGGTACACTGGTAGAGATGAGAATTGGAAATACAAGGAACCCAAAACAGATGAACCCCTTGGGTCAGTAGTGAGAGTGGAGTTACCAGATGGGTGGAGGGAAGATGGGGTAGAGAGAGGAAGCCAAGTACAAGTATACACACATAACCTCCTATTGGGAGGACAGACATCAGAGGATTCGGTGAAGGGAGGTGTCAGGCAGTGTAAGATATTACAAAACTATAATAATTTATAAAGTATTGCGGGTTGGTGGGGGAGGGGTGAGCAAGGATGGAGGGGAAAGGATGAGAAACTGATTTCAAGGGCTCAAGTGGAAAGGCAATATTTGAAGAATGATAATGGTAGCAAGCATGTGAAGGGGCTTGACACAGTATATGTATTTATGTATTGTGAAAAGTGATGTATGGGCCCCCAATAAAATGTTTTAAAAAAAATAAAGGAAAACATTTGAAGGCTGTTATTTCTGATCACAGATATTTCATTTGTTTGGAAAAACGTATTTAAGGCTCTTGAGTGATTTTAAAGTTGATAGGAGGGATGGGAATGGCCCTTCAGTTTCAAGAGTTTGCCAACCCCTGCCCTTGAGCAGTGGTTTGCAACCTTCCTAAAACTTGACCTTTTAATACAGTTCCTCATGTTGTGGCCAGCAACCATAAAATTATTTTTGTTGCTACTTCATAACTATATTTTGATGTTATGAATCATAATATAAATATTTTATATGCAGTATGCATTTTCATTGCTACAAATTGAACATAATTAAAGCATAGCGATTAGCCAAAAACAATATATAATTATATATTGTGAAATATGTATTTCTAATGACAAAACAAAATGAATGAAATTTGGTTTTGAAGCATGATGTAGCATGAGTAACAGTCTTCATGCTAGGTTCTCAAATGTGGGTGTATCTACAGGTGTGCAGACTCCCCTGGAGCTGGATAGAGAAGCAGTGTGTCAATTTTTAAGACCATCAGAAATATGTGTTTTCCAATGGTCTTAGGAGACCGCTGTGCAAGGCTCTTTCGACCCCCAAAGAGGTCTCAACCCACAAGTTGAGAAGTGCTGCTGTAGAGAAAGGTACACAATTATGATAAAGACTCCACTTAAATGGTGTTTACACAGGCTACACAATCCTTCTTCCACCCACACTTTTGCCTTGCCTAACAACTACAAACACACAGAGATCCTACAAAGAGAGGTCACACTCTATATGACTATATGGTAATTCCCAGATTAAGCAAACTAGAATCTTTATATTCCTGATGCAGGATGCAAAATGAAAATCATATCAAATACAAGCCCAGAGTTTAATACATGAGTGCAAATATGGGAGTTACCTTCAAGCACTGTATTGCTTACCCTGTGTTCTGTATGTGTCTTGCATGTTTTTAAAGCATGTACCTTGCTGATCTTAGCTTCATGCCCTATGCTGTTGTCCTAGATGTGAGAACTTCCACACAAAACCCAAATGGTTCTATTTCGTTGGCAAGTTTTAGGGAGCCATCTCACTCCACACAGAATGGGAAGGAAGGCCTTGTGATCTATTTCTGGAAAAACTAAATAATGAGAATTCCCTGCATCATAATGCAATATTGTTCAATGGAGGGTGGGAAAATGAGCCCCGTGATTAACACGTGTTTTCTATTGACTGCAACAATGGACTCAAAGCATGCCAACTATTAATGAAGATGGGGAAGGACTCGGGATGTTTTGTTCCGGAGGTGGGATTTGACTTGATTGCAAGCAGCAATAAGGCTTGGGTTAGGTGTCACCTAGCTCTCCATATTTGTACTGGTTTTATGACAATGAGATTATTTTACACTTTAAGCCGCTTCATTGACCTGTTTCTCAAGGGTTTATTTTATCTTATTTTTTGGTAGAAACTTTCAGAAACTGTGGTTTACTGATATAGTCTAATCATCTGAACTAGGAAAAAGATCCTTCATGCTATACAATTCTCAACAGAGTATTTAATCAAAGTAATAGTATTTCCTTAAGCATCAATAAGATAGTGGAGGATGAGGATCTGTCAAGAAGGGAATCAATCCATTGGGAAACAAAGGCCCTGCGATCATCGAACATCTCTTAAGAGGGTTTCACCTCTGCGAGATAATGACTGACTTTGGCTTCTCTGTGGCAGGCTTTGAAATCGCTTTGCTCACATACCAACGCATTCCATTCATCTCATTCACTGGTATCCTCTCTTGCACAATTAACATTTTTGTATTTAAGTATCCCCTTAATACTCTTCTCTGCCCGCTCTTCGCTACAGCCCACCTGTGGCGTCTAAAATAACACACAGCGCGGTAGCACTCCTCGCTGCAATTTTGATCATCGACACCTGTGCAGTCTAAGTAGCTCTTGACTTATTTCCTCCAGAATGTGTTAATAATTGTGGCCACGTTTACTTTCCTCCAGATGTGAATTAAAAGCCCCGCGCAGGCCAATCTAAGTGGAAACTTGGAAGAGAATGAAGCGGCTCCTTTTCTGCTCTCTCCCCATGCATCGTGCTGCCATTCTGCGAGTGTGGCAGGAAGCGCGCCCATCACTCGCCAGAACTGCTGTGGGTCCCAGGAGTAGACAGCAGGTGGCAAGGGACACAGCACGCCCCTTCGAGTCACCCCACACCTACCTGCTCCTGTCAATACACATGCAGCCATGGTGGCAGAAACCACCAGGACAAGCCAGCCATAACAATGTCAAGTTGACCCAAGTATTCAAAGTGATCCCCCAAAATCAATCGGACCCCACAAATTACAAGTTTGGACTGCAAACCACTAGGCTATTTCATCCATTGGATATATATCAATATTTTCAGTCTTACTTATATTTGCCTTTCTCTCATTTAACACTTAAAGTAGCAGGTTAATTCGAGAAACATTGAAATTGTCTTAAAAATAAGTGACTTTTTAAGTTCTGAATATCTCTTCCATGTGGATCAACTCTAACCACTAGGGATGGGTCTACATTAAGCATTTTTTTCCTGTAAAGGTATTTAATTCTCTCCCCCTTCCCCAAACCTTGGAAACAGCTTCTCACTTTTCTATCACCACAAGAGCCTCCTTTGGTGGATTAGCATTCTGAGGGAGCTTCCAAGATGCTGAAATCTCCAAAGGAAAAAGATGTGAAAAAGCGTGGAAACCACAGAGCTCCTTCCCCTCCCCGCTCCCCGAGGGGTGCTGCTCATCTAATTTGAAGAACTTCACCCTGCTTTCATTTGTCTCTTTATTCACAGAGGCATCCTCTACCACACAAACACACACACACTACCCCTGTCCACTTAAAAGGCTCCCTCCACACAGCCACATGAACCAGAAACTAAGCCACACAAAAGCATCGGTCACTGGAAGGGGTCTGTTAAATTGGCAATATTGAAGAGACTCACTCTCTCGTGTCCAATGGGACCCACAGTGCCTTCTACATCTTCCACCTCATCCTTGTGTGACTTTGAAAAAGGACTCATCTTTACCAATCCCAGGACCAGAGACTCTATAGGACATGTGTGCCCCGCTCTCAAATTGTATAAAAACCCACACAAAAATGTTGTTTCATTTCATTAAAAATGCCTTCCATTAATGAAGATACATGATTTCAACCCCACCGCCCCGAGCAGATTCGAAGGAGAAAGTAATTTCATCTGGACAGGGTTTAAGGAGAGGTTGCATTGCTCTATTTAAAAAAGAGTTTGTCCCTCTTAGTGCAGCTTGGTTCTATTTAGCAAATGATCTCCTGGAAGGAAAGGAACATACTAATCAGGACCCAGAAGGATCAATTATGTATTTTACTCCAGAATTGTGAAGAACTCCATTTGTCTCATGCGGTACTCATGAGAGAAGTGGATACTGGTAATATACTTCTCTGACAGTTCTTCTTGTTATGAGGATAGTGCGATTTTTAGAATTTTCTATTCCATTCTGCCCATGGGAAAGAAGAGGTCTGAATTCCAGAAGAGAATTCTCTGCTCTTGCTGAAGCCTCTTATGCAAGAAAAATAATTTTATGAATAATGCTATTATATGTTCCTTTTCCCAGGATTCCTACAGTGCTCACAATTAAAAAAGCGAAACAAAGCAAACAAAACCCAAGTGACATAACGCAAGAAAGAAAAGTTTCAGGAGGAAAAAGGAGGATCTTCTGGTGAAGAACATGACCTAGCTCTCAGAAACGTGGCTAAAAGGAGTGTTTAGGGTAGCAGATTCAAAGTAATCTCACGGCCAGCAGTTTGATGGCAGAACCTGGACCCTCCATCTAAATCTACAGCCATGTTTTTGAAATAACACTGTAGACACCCTTGAGCTGAATGCTATGTGCAGCCCAAGTAATACTTCCCCAACACACTACAATCTGTATTTAAAAATCTATCGATTGGCTGAGGTTATAGTTCAGATTATTTAGCATATTTTATGACTTATGTCCTAATCTATTTCTCTAGTCGCAAATGTGATTATTCATCAGCCAAACTCAACTCTGAGAAAGATAGCCACAGATTAAAGGATCAGAGAGGGAAACCTTCAAGGAACCAGCAGAACTTCCCCTGTATTCTTGACTTGATTATTCCCTCATCTTGATCCTAATCTAGAGCTGTGGTTGTCAACCTTCCTAAAGATGCGATCCTTTCACACAGTTCCTCATGTTGGGGTATCCACAAACCATATTTTATTTTCACTGCTACTACATAACTGTAATTTTGCTATTATGAATTGTCATGTAAATATCTGATATGCAAGATATATTTTCATTGTTACAAATTGAGCATAAGGAAAGCATGGTGATTAATCACAAAAACAATGTTATATATGTGATATAATTATTTCTAATGACAAATAAATGAAATCTTATCTTAAAGCAGGAGGCAGCATGGGTAGCAATCTTCACACTGGGTACTTATACGTGGGTGTATCTGCCTGTGAGCAAACCCATGTGGACAGAAGTGTCTGGGTTCCGAAGTCCATCAGAAATATGTTTTCTGATGGTTTTAGGCAACCCCTGTAAAGGATCGTTCAACCCTCTAATGGGTCAAAACCCACAGGTTGAAAGTCACTTTTCTGGAGCAACCTGTGTGACCTCAGATGTATTCTTAACCCACTGAATGCCCGTCATTGCTCTTAGCAGAATCTACCACTATTTGTAGCTGACATATTTGCTTTCTTCACAGACTGGATTCATGGAGGGCAAGGACTGCATCTGCTTTCTTCCTCTTGGTCGTCAGGACTTTGATATTATTCACTCAGCTGAGAATCTGCATTTCTATTGGAGATACACTACATCAGAATGAACAATTAACAATGTATCCAGGTGACCTTAATCTTAGCCCCAATTCAAGAGCAATTAGTTCTCATGGCATGGTCCTGTACCATAATCACCTTCATGAGCTGATCTCTGAAGATTGGAGTGCTCTAAAAAAACTGTAGTGAAGAGAGCAGATGGTGGTGCCTGGCTATCAATAGAATAGTGTCTGGGGTATGAAAAGCATGTATCGAAGCAAGCAGCCATCTAAGGGAAGCATCAAGTAAATCTACAAAGAGTAAAAAGGCTGTGTTATCCAAAGATGACAAAAACCAAAATAACAAAACAATAAATACAGTGAAGGGGAAGGTGTCAGAATCTAAATTGTGAACATCCAATTTGTAGAAGGCCATGGAAGACGATGGGAGCCCAAAATGTATTTGAAAAATATCGATTCAGATTAAGCCTCTGACAGATCCCTTCTCGCTGCAGCTGAGGGTCATGAACAGTTTTAATGTTAGACTGAAATTATTGTAAGTGGGATTACTATGGATGAAATGATGGTATAAATATGAGACCTGGTAAGTTGACCTCCCTTTTGACAGCTCTTGAATTTTCTCTAAGTTTAAATATTTCTCATTTGTTCCTCAGCAGAAATTTTCTCTCTGGCTCACTTTAATATTACTGGTGATATTTTATCTGTTTTGTTTTGTTTTTTTTATTGCTCCTGTTATGTTTGCCAGATTATGAAGCACAGAAGGAACAGATGTATACAGACAATAACTGATGAAATAGCAAATTGGGAGAGGGAGGAGTTTGAAAGGAATTGGGTAGTAAATTGAATACGGAAGGGAGAAGGGTACACAAGAACTGCGCATAATGATGTATACATATAAAACTCTAAAAAAGGGACTTAATTATTGAAGGGTAGGATGTGTGAATTTTATCTTACTGAAACTATTGTGAAAAAAAAATCCAGGTGATTCTTATGTATATGTGATTCTTAGATTTTGATTTAGTATATTTTGAGTGAAAATGCAATTTATTGACCAGATACTGATTAAGAATGAATTCAGAATTAAAAATTCTAAATATATTTTTAATCGCTAACACATAATGAATGAAAGAGTAAATGAACAAATTAAGTCCAGAAACATAAAAGTGAAGAGAAAGTAGATGTCGCTTCCTAGATTGTTATAACCACGAGGGATTGGATTCCTTAACAGTTTTTGTATACTCTCCAGTCAATTGCTACTCATGGTGACCCCATTTGTGGAAACTAGAACTGTTCCACCAGACGTTTAAGACTTTAAAACAAAACAATGGCTCATGCAGCAACATCCTCACAATTGTTATGTTTGAACTCATTGTTGCAGCTTCTGTGTTAACCCATCCTGTTGAAAGTTATCCTTTGTTTTCCATGTCTTACTATTTTCCCAAGCACAGTGTTCTTTTGCAGGGACTGTTCTATGTTGATAATATACCCACATGGCTTGAGTCAAAGTTTCATCATCCTCACTTTTATAGAACATTCCAGCTTCTTCCCATTCAGATTTATTTGTTCTTCTGGTACCCCAAGGTACTTTGAGTATCCTTTTGAAGGCATAATTCACGCATTAGTTCTCCATTTTTTTCATACCTGTTGTTTAAGTTTCATATGCATGGGGTTAATGACAATACAATGGCTGTGTGATAGGTGGGCTTGTTGTGCCAACATGGCCAATGAACACATGGAAGATCAATTGAAGGGCAGAGATAGAAATGGCTCCATGAGCTCTGCCCTTGCTCTCTCGCTCTTGGATCTGGGGACCAATCGGCTGCCTAGCTTGTCCTGTCTCTCGATTTCCAAGTTACACTGCCTGTGGGACACCTAATCCATGGACTGTGTTGCTGTGAGTTGAAGTTCCTTCAATCCCTGCTTCACCACACTCCTGGAATATACATCTCTTGAGCTGGGGACTGTCAGATCCTGTCATCAGGCTGACTGTTGGTGACCTGCCTTGCTGTTTGCTGCTTGTGGCCAGAGAGCCTGAATTGCTCTACAGAGGACTACTCAGTGGCTCTCAAGACTCGAAGGACTGTCAGTGTATCACTCAAGTGAGTAGCACCAAGCCATCTGTACTGCTTTTTAGATTAGTTTATTAACAGTTTATTAACTGTTTATTTCTTATGTTAGATATCTATCTATATAAATATATAGAGAGAATTATTAGTGTCCTGGCTTTGTTTCTCTAGGGAACCTTGTCTAACACAGCTTGGATCAGGCATTTTTTAATTCTCAATGTGGCTTCCTTGCACTTCAACCATTCAGTGAGCTTTTACAAATGCTTTCCTTCCTTGATTTCTTGACTGCTGCTTCCATGAACATCCATTGTGGATCCAAGCAAGATGAAATCTTTGGCAATCATTTCCCCAGTTATCGTGATGTTATGTTTGGGTTCAATTGTGAGGATTTTTGTTCTGTTTACATTGAGTTATAATCCACACCAAAAATACAGTCCTGCATTTTCTGGAGGTAGTGCTTCAGGTCCCCCTTTCTTTCCACAAGCCAAGTTGTGTTGCCTCTGTATCGCAATTACATCACCTGTATTCAAAAGCAAGTTCCAGAGTCTTTTCTGACATGTATTTTGATCTTTTCTTTCATTTCTTTTTAGTATCCTTTTACTTTCTGCATGTACAGTATGCTTGATGTTATCTTACATCCTGCCAGATGTTCTATCATTAATGTCCAATGGTTCAAACTTTTCTTGAGATGTGCTTGATTTTCAGGCAAGTTGTACTCGAGATCAATGACCTTCATATCTTCCTACCAAGGTTTCCTACCAAGAAGCCACTGAGTTGCTTCTGACGCACAACTATTATATGGTGTTTGTTGGGCTTTGTAAATTCCTTACAGGAGCAGAGCCTCATCCCCCTTCAATGAAGTGACTGGTGTATTGGTGCCCCTCACCAAAACTTACTTAACAACACCGTCAGAGCTTCTGTTATATCACCCTAGGTGGGACATCTTTAAACATAAAATATTAAGATCTCCTACCCATTAAATTCAGCCTCTTTCTCTATCTTGAATACATTTTCTAAAACCCTCCTGATCTTTAGATTCCTACAATTTCAGATTCATTATTGAAATCACTGCTGCATTTTCCTTCAAATTCCATGAGGGTAGCACTGCATATATTATACATATATTTTAATCTTTTTAGAACCAGCTCCAAGAAGTCTGGGAGAATTATTTTGCCACCATTTTGAGGTAAACAAGAAGGACTGAGAGCGTCCTACTTTATTATGAGCCATAAATGAAAAGTGAAATTAAGGAAAACTTGGGTAAACTATCTTAAACTGTGAAGAATTGTGTTCTCCCTCAGTGCCTGGTGGGGACTCATGAAGGCATTCCTGATCTTCTGCAGACTTCCCATCACGCCTCACCACTCCCATCATCAACATGCCATGTAGAGATCAGATTAAACCTCAAGCATTCAAAGCTCCCTCACTCAGAAAGCCCACCATCCCTTGTCTGGATTTTAACATCCTGTCTTGGACAAATATTTATTAAGGACTCACACCCTGTCCAAAACTATTCTACATTGAGGATTCAAAAGTAACTAGAGGAACAATAGTAAAATCCACTCTCATGGAGTTTACAGCTTAGACTTCTTTTTGTATATAAAGTAGGAACTGGTGAAACTTTGTGAATGAATTCTTGAATAAATAAACCGTTACTAAGGTTTATTGTCAGTGGCGTTTTTATTTCATTAGAATTTTGTTGTTGTTTGTTTACTTTTCCTTTTCCTCTTAGATTTCCACATGAGCATGATGGATAATTTGAGATTGGAGACTGAGAGAAATGTAGGTTCCAATTCTAGCTGCATTTTCCAATTAGTTATGTGACATTGGTCAAGATATTTTACCTCTATGGACTTCAGCTTTAAGTTGATATAGTGTATATTAGGAATAACTTAATAGAACTTTGGTCTCTTACAAATGTGAAATGGACTTAAGAAAAGCATACAAGAAAATGTATGACAAAGGAGATGTCAGTACAATATGTAACAACAAGGAGGAGAATTCAGAAATACTAACAATTATTTCTTTTCTCCTAAGTTCCACAAGCTGAATCAGTGATAGAGAAGTTGATTGTCATCAGTGTATTTTGCTTTTTATGAAAAGAAACATATAGAGACATGGGAGAGTATTTTTCACAGCCTTGATTGTTATATCTAATTCTCAAGGCAAACCACTTAAGTACTCCTTTCCTTCTAGTGACAGTGCCCGATTAAACAGAGAAGCTCCCATCAGGGGACATGGGCCAAATCAGCCCAATTTCTGAGAGATGCCACTGCCCCAGCATGAGTATTGGAAAATCAGAATGCTCTTGAAATAGCAAATAAAGCAAGAATACCCTTGAAATGACTGTTTAAGCAGCAGTACTTCTTGTGCAAAGTGAGAATTAGTCTATGGTCAGGTATTCACAAAGAAATGTCTGATACAAATGACCTATGAATTCCAATTAAATATTATCTAATGTCGAACTCAACTTCTCCTTTAGAATGATAATTGTTTGTATTTGATAAAATAAGTGCATAAATATATTTCCTAATATTTCACATTTGAAAAACAATACGAACACACGTCTATATGAGAGGGCTTCAAAAGATTTGTGAAAAAGTGGAATTTAAATAAAATGGAATTTTCCCACAAACTTTGAATACCTCTTGTAATACATGATGCATAGATTCTGTTCTCACTATGGTATGGTATCAAAAAAGAAATAAGTTATTCCTATAAATAAAAGGATAGTAGAGGAGTTGTCTTGATTTTTGATTAATTCAATTTAATTTTGGAATAGCTTCATGAGCCCAACTTAGATATTTTATGAATTTTAACCCACCAGCAATTATTTTTCTATCTCAAAAAAAACAGAAAACCCTTGGAAGACATCTTTACTTTTAGATGTGGTTCATTTGCAGTTCCCATAAAAACTTTAGATTTCTTTATAAATTAATAAAATACACTACTAAAATTTCTTCATATCCCTCTTTATGTATGTGATGAGAGATAGAATGAATATTACAGAATTCTTAAAACAAATTTGTTCTACCCCTTTTATCTATGGATATTCTCAAAAAGTTGTATAAAGCTATAATTAGCATAATTTAATTTACCAGTAAAATAACAACACAAAGATAACATTTGTTTCACAGGTAGAGAGGAAAGGCATATAAACATTCTGCTAACACTGATATGTTTGTTTGTTTTCTAGGTTTTTTTCCCCCTTCCAAAATATAATGCACATATCATGCAATTTCATAATTAAATTTCATCAATAAGAGTTGGACAGAAATGATGGTGTCCAGCTACCAAATGATTGAATGTCTGGAGTCTCAAAGACTTGAAGATAAACGAGTCGTCATTCAGCACAGAAACACCAAAGCCCACATCGAAGAAGCACACCAAAATGTGTGATCAAGCGGGGCCACAGGGAGCAGGTATTAAGCATCAAAGAACAAAAATCACATCATCGTGAATGAGGGAGAGAGGAGGGTGGGGACCTAAGGCCCACTGTTGGGTAATTGGTCACCCCTTTACAGGGGAGTCACAGGGAGAAGACAGACCAATCAAGGTGCAGCCGGGCAGCGATGATGCATACAAGTTTCCTCTAG
Organism: Nesogale talazaci; assembly: GCA_004026705.1. Taxonomy (NCBI): domain Eukaryota; kingdom Metazoa; phylum Chordata; class Mammalia; order Afrosoricida; family Tenrecidae; genus Nesogale; species Nesogale talazaci. Next base: position 11,640 of record PVJH01003903.1, on the reverse strand, counting down.
TTCCTGAAGTCTTCCTCCCCCTGGACTATCATGGTTCCAACTCTACCTTACAAATCCAGATGGACAGGAGAAGGTACACTAGTAGAGAGGGGAGCTGGAGATATGGGGAAACCAAGATGGATGAGCCCCTTCGGGCCAGTGGTAAGACTGGAGCTGCTGGAGGGGTGGAGAGAAGGTGGGGTAGAGAGAGGGAACAAACTGCAAGGATATACACACAAGCTCCTATTTGAAGGACAGGCATCAGGGGAGTGGGTTGGGGGAGAGGTCGGACAGTGTAAGATATGACAGAACAACAATAATTTATAAAGTATTGAGGGTTGATGGGGAAGGGAAAGCAGGGGAAAAGGGGAAAGAATGGAAAGGGCTCAAGGGAAAAGGTAGAAGTTTGGAGAATGATAACAGCAGTGGACATGTGAAGGCGCTTGGCACAGTACGTTTAGCTATGTATTGTGAAAAACAATGTATGAGCCCCTAATAAAATGACTTTTAATAATAAAAAAAAGAGTTGGACAATCATCACCACAGTCCATTTTAGAGAATTTTCTTTTGATCTTGTACTCATCATCATTATCTCTCCAGTTCCTCCAACGTCCTCTGACATACACCAAGGGAACATTAATCCAGTTACTCTATATATAGATTTAGCTAACCTGGATTTCATACACAGAAAATCATCAACAAACAAAAAATAGCAAAAAAAACTAACAAGAACACCAAAGGAAAACAGATAAAAATATCAGTCAAAAAGGAAGCATAAAATATTAACAATGGGGCTGAGCCCAGGTGGCGTAGTGGTTGTGCACGGGACTGCAGGCCCACTGGGATGGAGGTTCAATTCCAGCTCCACAGGAGCAAAGGCTGAGCCTCCTACTCCCACCACCTGAGGGCAGTGATGCCCCCCCCCCAAAAAAATATTAACAATGTAAAACAAATGTAAATGGATCATAAGGAAGATAATATGATAGGGTGCTAAATTTTAATCTAACTCCATCTGTAGCAATACACTTTCCAATGCATTTTGCATGTCAGCAAGGCTCTTTACATGCCTGGTCCCTGGTCAGAGGGATTCCCCAGGGCTTTACTGCAGGTGTATTCCCTCTTCACTTCAAAAAATAATTAAGCAGCTTTAAAATGGGCATAAAGGTAGATCAAATGAGAAGGTATAATATTTTGACCTAACTATATCTGCTACAACTTAGTTTAAAATGCTCTAACAACAGACCTATTCACATCCCTAAACCATGTATGATTCACAAGTGGCTTAATTCATGGGTGGAATCTACAAATGGATTTTGGGCTTCCACTCTCATCCATTACTTTCTGCAAACCAGGTATTCATAGTTTAAGCTCAAATTGCAGTCTCTCCTTTAGAGTGGGATTACACTATAGACAACTGTTGGATCACACAAGTCGGTGTGCTTCTTTCATGTGGACTTAGCTGATGCTGCTCTTTGCTGGCTGCTTGTTTGAAAACCAGCCTTTATGACCACAGATGTTATTCTCTCTGATGGCACATCACCATCTGTGTTACACAGGGTTCTCCAGAGACATTAAACCAGGACACTAGTAATTCTTTTTGGATATTTATATAGATAAAAGGGTATATAAGATAGGAAATAAACAGTTAACTAATATATAAAGCTGTACAAATGACTCGGTGCAATTCACTTGCGTGAGACAGCTAGTAGAATGGCTGTTCTTGGAGTCTTGAGCGCCGCCGAGTAGTCCTCTGCAGAGCAATTCTGGCTATCCAGCCACAGGCAGCAAACAGCAAAGCAGGTCACCAACAGTCAGCTGGATGACAGAGTCCAACAGTCCCCAGCTCAAGAGATGTATATCCTTGAACCATGGCGAAGTAGGGCTTGAAGGAACCTCAACTCACAGCTACACAGTCCACAGATTAGGTGTCCCATGGGTAGCATCACGTGGAGATTGAGACTCAGGATGAACAAGACAGCTGGCTGGTCTGAAGATCCAAGAGCAAGTGGATAAGGGCAGGAGTCGCCAAGCCATTTCTACCTCTACAACCTTCAATTGATCTCTGTGTTCATTGGCCATGTTGTCACAACAGACCTACCTATCGTCTTTGGCCATGTTGGCACAACAAGTTCACCTATCATGCCATCTAGTTTCTTCACCACACTTTGAGGTAGCACCCATATCTTCAGTGATTTCTTTATGAGGTCGAGAATGAAGCGAGGCCATATCTTAAGAATTAACTGTTCTTCGATTGAGGCCAGAATTAATTGCAAGCCTATCTGTGGTCACCTTAGAGAAAAAACTGTCACTGTATGTTATAGAATATTATCGATCATCCCCCTGGGACATAACTTCCACTGCTGTCAAGTCAATATTGACTTATAGTGACCCTAAAAGGCAGGGGAGCACTACCTCGGTGAGTCACTGAGTCTGCAGATCCTCACGGAAATAGAAAGCTTCATCCGTCTTCTGCAGAGCTGGCTCTTAGTTTTGAACTGCTGACCTCGCAGTGAGTAGTTCAATGTGTAACCACTTCAAATAGCTCGTGTCATCACTTTACCTAGTGCAATAGAATTTAGAACATTACCAAGAAAAAAGAAGGCTATGAAAAGAGACGGTTGGGAACCATAACACACGCATTGTTGATTTGCCCATATTGAACTCTTAAGGAACTGAACACTATTTATACAAATAGTGGGGGCTGGTGATAGGGAAAAAAAACCTTCCAAAAATATTTATCACATCACCAGAGCCACACCTACCAGAGTACTACATGGCATAATGAAGCAAAGAGAGCATTGACATATTAAGTATAAGGTAATTTGGGGCCATCATTTCTTGGGCCATCTCAAGGCAAAAGATTAGAATCAAAGTCCAATGTCTGCCAGTTCTGTGCCCTTGGCTAGTAGTTCTCTGTTTCTTCTCACACTAGGAAAATCCAGCTTTAAGTCCAATGGGTACAGGTGAATTTGTGGTAAATCCAACACTACTTTGTGCTATTTCAACATCACATCCTTGTCGTATGGCCTATGAACGATGCTGTGCACGTCAAAAGAACAGGATCTCAAATCCAAGTCATCTGTAAGTCCCCATAATCACAGAGAAACCAGGTCAAAATTATCGAATTAGGAACCTAGTGCCAGTAGTATTCTTCCCTTGGGTTACGCATAAGTATTCTTAAGTGCCTTTTCTTGTTGGGTGGTTGTTCCTTCCGGTTTTCCTACAAGCAGAGATGTGATTGCCTTCTCTGAGATGTACAAATCCTGACATACCCAAATCTTGACTTTAGTTTTCCATTTGTCTCCTTATCACTCTGGTCGGAGTAACATGCTGATTTGAATGAAAGAAATGAGCGGCACTTTATTCTAACACTAATTCTGCACCAATGAAAACTGGGTATTTGACTGAGTTGAAATGATTTGCAGCAAAGTAAGGGGGCACTTATAGTGTGGTGGTTAAGCACTTGACTGCTAACCCAAAGTTTACTATGTCAAATCCACCAGTCATGCCTTGGGAGAAATTGTCAGCATTGACCTGAGTGAAACACTGGATGGCAGAGAGAGATACCAGAAACCTCCTGTTGGTAGAATTGCTTATCAGAAGTTCTGAGAGTCAAGGGCAGTCATCACAGCCTATTTTCATAGTCTTTCTTATACATATCAGGAAAATCAGTAGAATTTTAGATATCATTTGATATGGAGCAGGGAATATCATTACTGATGACAAGTAGATCCTGGCTCAAAGCAGATAACACCCTGCTTTATTGACTATGCTAAGGCATCTGTGTGGATCATCAAACACTATGGCTAACTTGAATCAGAATTCCTATACACTACATTGTGCTCATGTAGAACGTGTACACAGATAAAGAAGCAGTTGTGCAAAAAGAACAAGGGAATACTGCAAGGTTTAAACTCAGGGAAGATGTGGAGCAGTTTACTTGTTCTACCTATATGCTGAGCAAATCATCTGAGAAGCTAGCTTCTATGAAGAAGCTTCTATGTGGCATCTGGACTGGAAGAAGGCTTATTAACAAATTGTAGTATGCAGGTGACTCAACCATGCTTGCTGAAAATTAGGAAGACTTGAAGCACTTGCAAAGGAAGATCAAGGATTGTAGCCTTCAGTATGGATTACAACTCCATATAAAAACAACCTTAAAGGCTTGAAAGTAAACAAGTGGCCATCTAGCTTAGAAACAACAAAGCCCACATGGAAGAAGTACACCAGCTTTTGGCACAAGATGTCAAAGGGATCAGTTATCAGGCATCAAAGAACAAAAAAAAAATCATGATCGCTGAGGACAAAAGTGTTCATAAGCAAATATGGTTAAGAAAGCTAATGGTGCCCAGATATCTAAAAGTATAGCCTCTGCAATCTTCAAGGCTTGAAGGTAAACAATGCTCATGGAAACAACAGTCAAGAGAAAAAATATGTGTTGAGTAATGGTGAGTAAATTTGCTGCACATGACCTCATAAGAATATTGAAAAGCAAAGAAGTAAGGTTTGGCTGACCCAAGTCATGGTATTTTTCATCATCACATATGCATGTGAATGTTGGACATGGAATCGGGAAGACCAAAGAAGTCAATGCATTTAAAGTGTGGTGTTGGAAAAGGATATTGGAAGAAGTATATAAAGCCAGAGTGCTCCTATCTATTTTGTTTGTTTGTTTTTTTATCTTTTTCTTACTGAAATATTAACATCAATCACCTATATTTTTCTACATGCAATAAGTGTAAATGAAAGCTATAAGGGTCAACAAAAGAGAATACTATTAAGAGATTTATAACTGACTCTGCTGGATACTTTGGATATAGTACATGCCCAGGGCTCCAAAAATATTCAAGGACAATAACTTGGAATAAACCCCAGGTCCCAACTAGATGACTGCTATTAGGAAGAGGGACCAAACTGTTAAAAAAAAAAGTGAAAGACAGAATATAGACATATGTTCAGAATTTTTCTTTATATGTACCACAACATATAAATAGCAATCTTCTTAAACAAAAATTATCTACCCATTAATCTTCTGCAAGGTGACCACGCTTGCAGACTATGATGGAGTAGAATAATTAACCATGGTAAATGTGACTATATTATTGCTAAATTTACTAGACCAAATTCCAGAAAGATAAAGATTAATAGATTTTCTAGTATATCGTTACTACCACTCCCATAATTATTAATACTTTTCAAACTAGTATTGAACAGAGTATTCTTTTAACATAATGTTAACAAATGTTCTAAAAAAACACCAGATATGTTTCAAATATATTTTAGAAACACTACATACTGCTCTATTTCCCTTGGAGAATCACAATTCCATTAACCTATTGAAATCTCTGAGTAGTTTTGCAATAAGCAAGCCTGCATACATTATAAATCTTGATGGCTTTGAAAAATATTTCATCAACAAACATCTCTTTCTTCATACACTTTTTATTTATCTTAGAAAATTACCTGAAAGCTGCATTTTGAAATGCTATACCAGAAGAAAAGAGATATCTGAGCAATAATCTTCAGATTTGTATGTGAGTATAGACTTTCTTAAAGTATGATTGAAAATAATTAATAATCTATTTGTACCTTACACAGATGTACAAAAATAAACTTAGATGTATCAATGATCCATTAGAAAACCTATCTCTAATTCTTGCAGGAGATATAAGGTTAATATCACTAAAACACAAAGAATTCTTTGACTTATCAAAGAACACGATAAATATATAAATAGAATATATAGCAACACACCTGAAAGTTGTAAAACTATAATTTAAAGGTGTTTAATCTAATCATCAAAGACGCAGTATGAGTAGTATTTAACTGACAAAGCTTAACATTGCTGAAGTGATTTGAATTAGGCCCACTTATCTATTCTTGGTAGCTATGTAAATTGCCATTCAAGATTAATCTGGAGGACTGTATAATGCTTATCTTAAAATATGTATACATACTAATCATCAATACAACAATTTATTCACAAAATGTACAAAGCTGTGTACAAAAGGCTATTCCTGGTGCTAATATTTATAATAGTAATTTGAAAACTAGAAAGAACTTAGATCCTTCTACATTGGAAATTTTAATCATTACGTATACATACCATGGAACAACACTATGCACCAGCTTAAAGAGAGACTTTAAGTGCATTCAAATGATTCTGTGTCCAATTTTTGAACAAATTAATAAAGATGTATTACACAAATAGTATGCAGTTATTAATAAATGATTCAATGGAAGGTCATCAGGATGTTGTGAGTGGTTTTCCCTGGATGCTGTGTGCTTGGGTTGTCCATGTCCAGTCATACTTACTTAGCTTGCATAATTGTCTTAGAAGCTTTGCAATGTTCCATTGCAAGTTTCTCACGTGCTGCATGATCAAAAGTCGCATTTCCCTGGGTAAATCTGCTGCACAAGATCTCTTTAGAGTGTTGAAAAATAATGATGCTACCTTGAAGGTTAAGGTGTGCCTGATCTAAGCCAGGCTATTTCCCATTGCCTTGTGTGATACAGAAGTTGGAAATTGAATCAGGAAGACCAAAAAAGAATCAATGTATTTGAATCATGGTCCTGGTGGAGAATATTGACAATCCCACAGACTACTTAAAGGACAGACAAATTTGTCTCAAAAGAAGTACAGCCATAGAGCTCCTCAGAACTAGTTTTACCTAATGTACTTTGGATTGATTGCCAGGGGAGCCCAGCCCCTGGAGAAGGACGACATGTTTGGAAAAATAGAAGGAAGCCACTATCCAAATGGACTGACAGTGGCTGCAATCGTGGCCTGCTTCAGACACAGGAACAATCATGAAGCTGGTGCAGTAGCAGGCAGTGTTTCCTTCCATCGTACATAGGGTTGCTATGGATTGAAACTGATTCAATGGTCCTTAACAACAACAATAACAACAACTCTTTCTCTAAGTCCACTCAGAGCGCTTTCTGAAAGGATGAGGCAATGAGATCTCCAGGACAGGAGGGGAAGAGGCTTGTTATTCAATGAAAAAGACTATTTAGAGAGCATGAGGGAGCCTGTGTACCACTCGAGCATTCTCTTCCCTCTCTCCCAGAAGTCTGCCCTTCGCACGTGAGTGCTAATTCCTTTAAGCCTTCACTTCAGTTCTTAGAGTCTTTCTTTTGTCTCAAGTCCATCCTCGTCCAATAGTTCTTCTTGGGCTTGCTTTCCTCATTTTTACACAATATCATTCCAATCCTGGCTGTCGGTACAGCTTTTTGAGAAAGCCATAGAAAGGATTTATCTGAATTTTTTTTATATATGTACCCAGACATGGGTTATCTCAATTTAAAATAATTTTTTAATAAATCATTTTATTGGGGGCTCATACAACTCATATCACAATCAATACATACATCAATTGTATGCAGACCAAAGAGATGAGTTATCTCAATTTAAAACAAACAAAAATTCTACTCTTTGCTACAGGCACATTAAGCTTAAGTGTCTTCCTGAGCACCATATAATTACTCACATAAGTCTAGAATAGAATTATATATGTATACCCACATCTATCTGTACAGACCTTCTTTTCTTCTACTGGTTCATAATCCCCTGCTTTCCCAGGATAGCCTGCCCTCTCTATTAGTCATCTAGAAAGAAATTTCCAATAGCTGTCAACATATCTCTGTCCCCAAAATGATAATTAATATTAGCATAGTGTCAGGCACATTCATGAATGAAAGGTTCCAAGGCCAGCTCCCACAATGTTTGAAATCCTAGGGCTGATGAAAGGAAGCTTTGGTCAGGTTACCTTTCATCAGATATTTGCCTACGTCGATGGTTGTTAAGCACTGTGGTTTGTGCTTCGCTTTAGGCAAAGCTACCTAAAATCTTCAAGACTCAGTTTTTTCCCATTAACAGGGATGTGCTGTGACTGTGAGGATGAAAGGAAATAATTTTTGTAAAGCTTTTCTATTATAAAATGAGAGTTTAAACAATATTCACTTATGGAGGACAGAGATTCATAGATTGTTTCAGTTCTTCAGTAGCAGTATCAAAACACATTCCACCTTCTAGGATCCCCCAACTCTACATTGATTGTAGAATGTGTTAGGAAATCTGCAGGAAAATCCATTTGAAACACAGAATAAATTGAGAACTGTCTCTGTATTCTGATACTGAATGTAAATACCTACTGGCGTGTTTGCCCTTTGGATTGAGTAAAGAAAAATCCCAAACATACAGATGAGTAAGCTTCCAAGCCTTCTAGTCCCCTTTGTTGAGCTTTTTATCGTTTTGATCCTCCGTATTTAAAAACAGATTTCTAAAATGTCAGAATGCCCTCTTTGCCTTAAACTATAATAACTCAAACTTTTAATTACTGTGTATCATAAAATCCTCTTTAAAGAGTTACAAATATATGCCTGTCATAAAATTTCAACAAGCTTCTAGAAACATGTTTATCCACATTTAGAAAGAGCAAAAGCAGCATTTTCTCTCATACAAAAATTATCATAAAATAACAGTTATTAAGTGTTGCTCTGCTCCCAGTGCTGTATGTAAACTGCTAGATATGTCCTCCGTAAGATTAAAGATGTCTCTAACTAGCTTGTCTACGGGCATACATTATTTACAAAATCCCACAAGCAGAAAATTCATGTACATAAAAAACAAATTAACCAGTTATATTAAGTCCATTTCAACTCCTGACAATTTCTAAAGCTGTCTCCTGAGACTCTGCAGTGAAGGAAAGTACTAGATAGTACTCTTCTCAAACCTTAAAAAAAAAAAAATCACTGCCTTCAAGTCAATTCCAACCCATAGCGACCTTAAAGAAACCCCTGTAGGTTTCGGAGATGGTAAATCTTTGTGGGAAGAGAAAATTTGATTATTTCCTATAGAGAAGCTGGTCGTTTTCAACTGCTGTCCTTGTGGGTCAAAGCCCCACTCATAACCGCTGTTACCAAAGTTCCTATGACCCTTCTAACCACAGTCTGTGTGAATACCACAAAATGACTGGAAAGAATTATGAAAATGGAGATACTGCTAGCCTGCCAAGGGGATGGGTCAGTTTGCTTATGATGTAAATAAGGCGCATGCCACTAAGGGTACCATGCAAACAAGAAATGGGAAGAATGGTTAATTTTGCATCATCCTGTACAACAAGCCATGGCAGAAGCAGGCAAGGGAGATCTCAGTTCTATCAAGAAAGGAGAGTCAAGAGCAGAGTATTTTCTCAAGCCCAATAACCACGCATGCTAAACCTCCCTGATCTAGGAGAACAAGAGCTATGTCACCAGAGGAGTGGTAAGGGGGTGACAGCAGAAATATCAGAGGAACCGTGCACTTCCTTACACGCAAAGAATGAGTCAAGTTGAGTTCATTTGGACGGGAGGCTCATTTTTGGAGTAGGGTGCCTCCAGTCACTTAGTTGGGGGTTCTAAGCTTGCTGACCTACAGAACTGCAGTCCAGTGTCTCTAGGATGAGTCTTATGGTGCAATGTTCTTTGGTGTTCTTTTATTGGTATTTTTAAAATAGAGGCCAAGGGCTAGAGAGAGGTCTATCTATGGGCATGGCTAAGAGGAGACACTTCTAATTGAAATAATTGCATCTTTGTTAAAATGTAATCTGTTAGCTTCTCCAGTACACTCAGTGATTATAAGTATGGTTAGTTCTATGTGACCACTGTAATGAATCATTGAATCCAGCAAAGAAGTATGAAATCCCATGGCAGGGGTGATTGGTGTCAGAATTGGTAAAGATGGTTGGATTGGGGTGGTATGTCTAATCACTGCTTCTTAAGATTGGACTGTGAGTTTGTTTTTGCTTCATCCTGGGAAGTCACTTGAGGTCAGACACGGCCCCTATGAGCCTCTTGCATTTACCATTGGGTCTGCCTCTTTTCCTTTGTCTGCTTGTCTCTTTTACTCTCTCCCTTCCCATTGCTCCCTCCTTCAGTCACTCTCTCCCTCTCCTTTTTATCTCCCCATTAGTTTGTACTCTATTTCATAATTCCTCTTACTCTAACTTCTCTGTTTAGATGTGAAAGCATTGGGCTGAGCCCTGGTGGCGTAGTGGTTGTGCACGGGACTGCAGCCCACTGGGTTGGAAGTTCAAATCCAGCAGCAAGGTTGGGCCTCCTACTCCCACCACCAGAAGGCAGTGATGCTCCAAAAACAAAAAAGAAGTTAAAGCATTACCTTTGTCACTATAGCCCTTTTCTTCATACTTGACTGCATTCGCATGGTCCACCGTTGTTTCAATTTCTGTTGAATACAGAGTTGTAGACTAAGCCCAAAATATTATAATCAATTAAGGGGCATTGATGTAAACATAATATGTATGAGTCCTTTATGGAAGAGTCAAATGAAGAAAAGCTGTCATGAATGTTATAAGTACAATCTTATCACTTTTATTCACTTATAAGTGAATTTCTATTTTAGGCTTGCAAATATCTCTGCATATTAGTATATGTGCTGCCAAACAGAGTACAATATCTCGGCATTTTATAATTAATTCTGTGCCAGTGTCCCGGAATTATGAAAGGACACAAAAGGTTTGGAGCGGATTCAGAGAAGATTATTAAAAAGAGCTGAATTTGCAGAAAAGAAGCCAGATGGCTAATTCAATAGTGGCAACAAATACGTAGAATGACTGTGAAGAGGAAACATCCCACCACTGGCGTCAATGTTGACAAAATGAAAACATTTGGGGGATGGAAAGAAAGAAGGAAAGAAGAAAATGCTGTTTTGGCAGTTCTTAATCATACCTCCACAATTTTCATTTTTTGAAAAATTGTAATGGATATTGCATTGAAAACCAGTTCTTTTCTGCCAAAATTAAGCAGGATGGATTAGGGCTGAGTCCCATTGGCATAGTGGTTATGTGCGGAACTGCAGCCCACTGGGTTGGAGGTTCAAATCCAGCAGCGAGGCTGGACCTCCTACTTCCACCACCAGAGGGCAGTGATGCCCCCAAAACAGAAAGAAGTTAACATCGTTTATTTCCCAGTCGATTGAGTGTGTAGATATTACGTTAAATCCTTGAGATCTTCTAATTCAATATAAACTTAGGCACAAATATTCACAGAAGATGCAGGAACTTAGCCACATGGTTATTGAATAAGTATAGACCCTTTTTACTTTAGGTAATCTTTAATTTCTGAATTCATGGGAAGACAACACATGTCTTGGTTTAACTTAGAAAAATAAAGTCTGTCAGGGCAGATAATGGTGTTTGCTACTTCTTAAATGCAAAATAACTCTGTCCTTGGCATGATGATGAAGGCAGAACCATTTGTTCTGATGAAAAGTTATATTTGAAACTCATTTGTGCTGGTTTTGTATCTGTCTGTGACTGAGACAAATTAAGTAGCAATTGTACGAGACAGTCTTTGTCTTTGTGGAGAATGAAGGCATCCCTTATATGTGAACTGATGTTTTATTTTCATGTGGACTTGCACTCTAAAATAATAGCTTAGTTAATTATAGTGGCATCCAGTCAAAATTCTATCCAAGTTCCAGTGAGTGGCATTCATATTAACACCAAAGAGTTCATCAGGGTTTGTGTTATTAGAATAAATATCAAGAAGATTAACTATGACTAGGCCATTATTCTAAATTGCCCTAACTTCAACATTTTTATTTGGACAGTTTTATTTTGTGAGAATGGTGTACTTTGGATCTATTTGTTAGGGTCTTAC